>VCJH01001227.1:0-10251 GCA_024140565.1 Backusella australiensis | reverse complement strand
TTTGAAGACACGTCTTTGTGACCCACGGAAAAAGGTGGTAAAAATAGCACAAGGAAAAAAAAAGGTTTTTTTGTGAAAGGCATGCTCAATATAGACTTTTTGTGAGAATCAGAAGAAAAATATTATGCTTTTACGTATATTTTATTTAGATCTAGAAAGTAAAACATAATGGTGTGATATACAGCACGGGATTGAATGTAATCTTATGTCAATTGAATATACACTGTTGTTAGCATAAATATACATGTTTTAATGTGATAAACTACGGTTTTTAATTTTATCTATCTTCAACGCCAATAATAAGATATCGAGATTTGTAAGATACCTATTTTTGGTGTGGTATTTGTGAAACAACATCAAAAGAGAGAGAGAGAGAGAACTAGAATATCGTCATTTTGATTTTTGTTCTTAAAGAAAGGCTCTCCGTAGCATTACCGATAACTGTCGTCTTAATAGTTCTCCCCTCACCACGTTTGATATGAAATCAAGATAGGATCAGGCTTATAAATTCCTTTTAAAGTAATGGTTCTACGAAAAAGCTTTTTTTAAAAATAAAAAAGTTGCACAAATTACGTCAATTTACATGAAAGCTTCATATAAAAAAGTTTCTTGTACGACAGAAATAAATCGAAGTATTTTTTTTTAAAGAAAAAGGTTTTAGAATATCGTAGAAAATCTGGCAGATTTATAATAGCGTTTAATATAGTATAATTAAGTTCTTCCTGGTCTAATTTCGAATCATCCCCCCAAATGCACTCCCAGCCACAGTAAATCTATTTCTTTATGCTAAACACATAAGAAATAATGATTAAATTGAACTAGTTGTATTTGCCTCCCTTTCGTGGCATATATCAATGGAACTAAAATTTATTACAGAATATGCAAAAAAACTAAAAATAAACATCACTAAAAAAATAGTTTAAGAGTTGAAGTAGAAGTTTATGTTCAATAATTATTATTTACAAGCTATTAAGAAAACCAAGAAAAAGATGTCATAGAGGGGGGAAACATGGTAAAAATTAAAGTTTTAGGAAAACGAGAAACAATAATGCATATTTTTTTTTGTGTGGGAGGACCTTAAGGGGAATAAGGTGATCAATGATGCTATAAAGTAAGGAGTGTGTGCGGTCCCTGCCAGAAGGTTTATGAAAAATAGTCTCCAACTTCTGTTTTGTTGATGACGGTGTTGAGGAATGGTGTCAAACCAGTTGATTGCTCGGGGTATGAAGTAAAAGATTGTTCTGTAAAAGGTTGCTGTACTGGTAAAGGTGGCATAGTATATGTTGTTGAAATGGTAGATTCTCTTCTGGAATCTGGATAGGAAGAGAATACAGGCGATTGATGTGTTGTTGCTCCGGCTGTAAGTTGGGCAGATGTTTTGCGAAGGTAAGATTGCTATATAAATATTTAGCTATAAAATTCATCAGAATAAATATGTGTATAAACTTACGACAGTCTCACAATCACAATTGCCGTGTGTAAGGAGCATATTACGTAGATACATGCTTTCTTCTTTAAGTTGTGCTACAACTGAACGGAGATCCTCGTTTTGGCTATTTGCCATTTCAGCACGCTGCTCAAGTTCTTGCATCCAAGTTTTCTTCTTTTGGCGACACTTGTATGCTATTTAATGCATTAGAACCTTATATAGACCCTTCTTTTTATTTAATAACTTACCAGCAATGCGATTTCTTTCGAGGAATTTTTTGCGACGATCCTCTGCATCATCACCTTCAAATACAATACGACGTTTTCTACCACTCTGTACAGACTTTGTTGGTCTTTGTTCCTCGATTTCATTAAATAATTGGGGCTTGGCATGAGCTCTGGCGCTACGACGTACAGGTTGTGGTGCCTGAGGTTCCATGGGTTGGACTAATTGGCTTTCAGTGTTGGCGATGGGGCTGGAAGCGCTAGAGTTACTGGGACTCTGGCTAACAGACATGGGGGGCGTGGGGGGAGAAACAGATGTGGTGGTAGTAGAGGTCATTATTGTTTCGGGTGGTGATATGTATGGAGGGGTAGCATCTTTATTAATGGATATATTATCAACATGTTTAGGATGTTGAATGGGTGCGCGTTCTTGAAAGTTATATTCAAAAGGGTTGATTTCTTCAGCCATAGAGTTACGAATGGTGGGTGTAATATTCCACTCGCCACTTTCCAAGAGGAAACGGGTGGGTGTGGCAAGAGCAAGAGTGTTATCTAGATCGTTTTTATACACATGAATTTCTGCTGTTGTTGAATTATCAATCCAGATTTCACTATTACCTTCAGTCATTACAAATTATATGTGTAGTGTTGTTTAATATATATAGCTGCTAAAATAAAATTCAAAAGTTTTTTTTTTTGGTTGCTGCTTTTAGAATAAAGAGGTATCTTCAAATAATCAATAAATACGAAAGAAAGTAAAGAAAATCAGGATGGGAAAAAAAAAACAAACTCTTTATATGTTTTTTTTTGGTCGGACTTGGCGCTGTTTAAATACGGAGGTACAAAAATCCTGTGGTAAAATTGATCAACAAAGGTGAATGTTATAATGATGTCATGTTAACAAAATGGGACAGAGAAAGAATGATATCACAATTGAAGTTAGACAAAGATCTGGGCCATTTTGGACCATAAAAAAACATCGTATTAATCCCTATTTACTATTTACTTTGTTTTGTTTTGTTCTCAGTGTACTCAACTACAGCCAAAAATAAAAAATATGTAAATATCCCATTGTTTTATTGTATGTCTTTTTCTCTCTATTTTTTTCTATCATACGTTCGCATAGGGTGTGAACATAAACTAGAATAAGGGTTCATACAGTTGAGTTTCACATTTAACTTGTTTAAAGTTAGCTTATAGTGCTATATGTCTTGAAGATTGGAACAATAGAACCATGGGTGATGATGCTACATACATTTGTACATGAATAAAAAGTTTAAAGTACGTCTAGTGTACGCAGATGAGACAACCTACATTGGGCTATATCTGGTATTCGAGTGACAACATAACCACATTGCAAATTTTGACTAATGTTCCATATTGGAACTGAACTCCTGCAACAGAGTTCATATATATTTTTTATGAAACTGCATAAGCTTCCAGAGAGAGCCCAATACGATGGTAATTTGTTCTTAAAAAGGAATAGGTTTCAACTGCTTTAAGATTGATTATAAGTCCAACTTTCAATGTACAAGCAAATTTCTAGAAAAAGAAGTAGGAAAAGAAGGAATAAGAAGAAAAAATAGCTATTCCCTTACCCTTTTATCAATTGACCTGCATGTTGTTATTTTGATGCAAGACTTCACTATTGAGTAAACCAAGACTTTCAAGCTATCAATTTAAACGGAGTGAAGATGTACAAAACATAAGCCTTTCCAAATGTAATTTTTTTTTTAGTTTCTTAATGATATGGTCAATCCTTCCTATATGTTCTATATTCATATGATCGTGTAGTATTTTAGACATCCGTTACCGCCGAGTCATGCTTTAATATCCAAATTTAAAATCCATTCGTAAATTTTTATATTGCACTAATTTGATTCCCCTCTACACCATTTTTAAACTAGTTTTTTACGAGTACTTTCAATTTTGTTTTGTTAATAGGCTTTTATTATTCAGTTGATAAAAAGAACAAAAAAAAACAATCGGAAAAAGTCGATCGATTTCTAAAAATTTTTAATTTGTTAAAAAAAAGGCGGATCGTGAATACTTTATTTGTATTGGCCATGTTTATTGGGCGTTTCCAAACAATCATTTTTCCACCCGCATTTAACATCTTGTCTATCCATTTAAACTCTTTCTCATTTTGTTAACCCCTAAATTGACTTCTAATACCCGGCTTATCATTTAAAAGAAAGTTGTGCCTTTTATCGCATCTTGGAAAAACTAGAAGAAAACAGAGACATTTTAAAAATCACCCCATCTTTTTCGCTCTTTTATTCTGGACCTCATAATATGATCGATCAATCTTGAGATTCGTTTTTTTCTTAACAGAAAGCATTGACAATGCTTGAGCTCTATTAGCAAGAATATTCTACCATTGACTTTAAATTGGTGGCTCGGGGCAAATTTTTTATTCCAGAAAAATTTCTGCTTAAAAGAGAGAAACAATTGAATTATTAAAAATGTATGTCCATCAGGCACCACTTTTTTATTATTATTATGATTATGATATGATACATATGCAAGTTTTATTATATTTGTTTCTATTTTATTTTCGTAATACATAAAATAATCTTCTAAAAATGTTGTTATCGATTTGTTATATTTTACTTTTTGCCCTTTTCACGCTCAATACGGTTCTTCTCCGATTGTTCACCCTCCAGAATGGTCATGACACCCTTCAACATCTTATTATAATCATCATCCTTCTGTTTACGCTCCTTTGCCTTCTCTCTAGCAATGAACTGATTATCCTTACGCAGCTCGCGCAATGCACCCTTCTTTTCCTTCTTGACCTGTGCCTCCAACTTGTGAAGCTGGGATCGCTCGTGGTCAGGGTCGTAGTGTCTGTCGACAGAATAGGCCTTTTCGAATTTGGGAAGATGTTGGGCAATGGGTATGGGACGATGCTGCTGCATGCGAAGGGGAGTTTTTGTGCGTTTTTCTCTTGCGAATTTGATTTGGCGTTCAAGGCGACCTTGTAGGGTTTCCAAAAGTGTCTTGGCGCTATCTTGCCATGCTGCTGTCATTAATTTAGAAACTACCTGCAATGCATCCTCGAATACTTCGATCAGTGCTGGTGTAGAGGCATACAACGTTAGATAGCGCTCAAACATACGAACGGCGGCCTGAAGAAGCGAGAGTCTGATTTTGTTATTGTTTTGTTCATCGATGTTTTCTGCAGCCAATTGATCTAATCTTATGCTTTCGATCTCTTCCTCATCGGTCAATTCGATGGGGAGCGGGGTAGCACTTTCGGGTGTGGGGAAATAGCCGGGGATGTTCTTGTTGAACACATTTTTGGGTGCAAGTAATACTAATGATCTGTTTAAGAAGTTGAGTGCTTCGGGAACAAAACGCTTGGAGAATGATTGATACTTTATAAAGAAAAGAGGTTTAAAGTTAGTCGATGTCATGACTAAGATGGAATATTTACTACTTACTTCATGTGCAATTAATGTTAAGAATAAACCGCGACCAAGATCGATTTCGTTTTGGATTGGGCACTGGGACAATGCTTGGCACATGAACAACATGGCAGGAGTGGCAATAGGATGTGTAAGATCGGAGGTGGAGAAGATTTGACCCAAGAGTCGAAGCAATGTCATATCCTCAATATCAGGCCATGAAGAGGCAGAGAATTTCATCTTTTGGTTCATATTGCTATGCATTGCCTTCAGTTTATCAGTGAAAACGGTTGCAGCTACAGCAGGTAATTGCTGTGCGATTTCAAAGGCGTGCATATTTAGCTTATCGATGACAGTGGTGGGTAATGGGGAGACTGTGGATGCAATGTAGGCAATGTGGTCAACTAAAACACCCAAGAAGGCTGCGATCTTGTCCTTGTTTTCTGGTGCAAGTTTGATGTGATACAGGACACGAATACGCTTAGTCACGAGCACAGCATCTTCCACATCCAGGTCTTGAAGGATTTCGAGCAACTCGCTATGAGCAGTGGGGCATTCAAAGGTGTATGGAATTTCCTTCTTTTCCGTTTGCTTTGTTGGTTTAACGGCCTTTGATTTCTTGACAACACCAGCGTTTCCGATCTCGTTCATATCATCATCGTCGTCGTCACCAAAAGCAGGCACTTCATCATCTGATTCAAGATCTTCGTTATCAGTTTCTAATTCTTCTTCATCATCCTCTTCTTCTTCTTCTTCTTCTTCATCATCATCATCACCCATTTCGTCATCCTCATCATCCTCATCCTCGTCGTCATTTTCATCATCTTTACTTCCGCTAGCACCTTGAATATCTTCAAGAGTTAAACCTTTACCAAGACGCTCTACCTCTTCTTCCAACTCTTCAAGATAGTCATCTTCAAGATCATCGCCTTGAGGAGCGGCGCCCTTTCTCTTCTTATGATGATGCTTGTGCTTGGGTTCATCATCCTCATCTTCGGAGTCAAGACCTTCCATACGTCTCTTTCTAGCATGTTCGGCCTTTTCAAGCTTTTCCTTCTCTTCCATGGCAAGCTCTTCTTCAGTCTTTGTACGATCTGATGCCTTGGCACGCTGATCCATAGCGAGCTCATGAAGTGCCCTGTCGTAATCTGAATAATCTTTGAGAGAGTCCTTCTTTTCTTCTTCACCATTGCCAGTGCTTGTAACGAGCTCCTTCTTGAAGAGCGAGGTTTGGGAAGGCAAGGGCTTGCGAGCAGGTTTTGTTTCCAAGAGACCCCTAATGTCATCAAGCTCATTATCCAAGTTTTCACGCAATTCATCATCTTCTTGTTTTGCTGTTTGACGTTCAAGCTAAAATAGCAAAAGTTATAATTCAATAATACAAATGTACAATACAAATATTATTACCTTGTGCATTTTACTCTTTGCAATAATCTCCTTCATGACTTCACTCTTTGACTTGTGTCTGTCCTCTTCTGGCTGTGCTTCATCATCACCAAAACCACCAAAATGCATTCTGGACACGATTTTACCTTCCATTTGACCACCACGGCCCTCTCCTTCATCGTCACTAAGGCCAAGACCGGCGTCATCGAAATCATCCATGTTTGAAAGTGATTGACCATAATGGGTGAGCGAAAATTCATCATCGTCATCGTCCAAGTTGAACAATGAACTTCCTTTAGATGCTCTCTGCTTTTCCTTGGTGAATCTTTCCAACATTCTTTCTTCGGGTGTCAACGAAGGATTGTTTTCACCGAAACGCTTATCAATAATACCACCTCTTCTGTGTTTGTTTTTCATTTCTTGTAAAAGTGTTTTTTTACGCTTAAGAAATGGTTAGAGAAGAATCATCAACTTATTATCAAGACACTTACGTTTTCTTCACCAATTTGTTTACTTAAAGTAGGCTTTCCGGAGCTTCCCTTGACTTTACGTCCGAGAATTTCAAACTTTTGCTTCTGCACCTTGTTTTCGAAAGGGTTGAATTCGCCTCTGATCAACGACAACTTTTTGTCAGAATCGTTTTTTCCGGCCTCAGAAGGATTGCCACGCTTACGATCTTTTTTGGATCTGCTGGCTTTGGAGGTTTGTCCGACGACACCGGCAACTTGAAGCGACTTCTTTAAGCGCTTTAATGCTGAACCTCCACTTCCTTGCTGTTTGTTGTTAACGGCAACCATTTATTTATTTTTTTAGTTTAAGAAAAAGATCTAAAAGGGACGTCTCTCTATTTTTTTTGGAGTTAAAATTCATGGCAAAAGTCAACTTCAAAAAAATCAACAGTCACTAGTGGCTTAGTTTCATGCAGACAGCTCCACTCAAAAAGTGAGCAATTACAATGACTACAAGAGAAAACCGCAGAATTGGCCACTCGTCACCATTATGTAATAGTCCACACGAATATCTTATAGTATATAGCTGAATACAGCCGATTAAGACGGGAGAGCATTCGAAGAGGTCAGTTGGATCAGAAAAAAAGCATGTTGTTATTTGAGTTATTTCTGCATGTCTCTTTTACTATATAAAAATTAGGATACAGCGCAATTGATATCTTCGATTGCATCTAAGAATTATGGATAAATAAATGGCCTTGTTTTATAGTTGGTAGAACTGTAACCCTGTGTAATCTAAGCCGCACGTCCTTATAAGAGTTGAAGATAATCTTTTTTCTCTCTCTTTTTTCTTCACTTTCTTCAACAAAATGAACATGTTGACCGAACTTGGGAGATGTTATCCTGTGGATGAGGCACTTCAAACATTCACTGCCATTATTGCAAATATCGGTGCTATCATTTTATATACACCTCAAGTAAGTATAAACGTTACCAAAAAGAAACAAGATCTAACTATTCGTGAAAAGCTTCGTCGTATTATATCCAATAAAACAAGTCAAGGGTTTAGTCCATGGTTTTTCTTATTTGGTGTAGTTTCTTTTTCTTCACGTCTCCTTAACCTCATTTTACTTCAATGGGGTACTTATGTAAGTTTTTCTTTCAGTTATAACAGCCCTTGCTAATTATTAAAAAAGATATCTGAGCAATGCTTTGATGGGTTTGTAGAAATTAGTCAGGTCGGGACTACATGGGTCTTGTTTTGTTCAATGTACTTATATCCTATTTTTCAAAAAAAAAAAAAAACTTCCCTCCTAACTTCTTTACACAAATAGGTTTTACTTGTTTTTACACTATTTCCCAGCGCACATGAAAGAGACACAACGTTCTACACTCGGATCATCCAATCAGATGATGGTGTCCAAAGAATGGAGGGATTCGCTCTGGATTACTAGAGTCTGTATTGCACATTTTGTTATTTCATACGTTGTCACAATGATTTTCTTGATGTTCGCGGGTAATCTCCGAGATAACCAATATGCTCAGTATTGGTCAAGCTTTTTGAGTGGATTGACCATGATTTCGGCCTCTCTGCAATATTTGCCACAAATTTGGAAGACGTGGAGACTAAAGGTAAATCATTGAGAGAAACAGAAAATACTTATTGATGTTATAAAAGACGATAGGCGCTCTGAGTATATTTACGTTGATATTACAAACACCCGGACCTCTTCTCTTTTTGTACCCATACATTGCCAAACCAGGCACAAGCTTAGCACAAATTGTTACCTTCATGATCCAGGGAAGTTTACAAACTATTTTATTGATCATGTGTGTCGTATGGCATTATAGAAATAAGAAACTGGGTGTAGATGACTTGGATATTCCAAAGGATGACTTGAGTGTTCCTGATGAAAGATCTCGACTTATGGAGTAATTCACATATTATTCCCAATGATTTTGAAATAAAAAAAAATGGCTTGTATCACAAAGCACAGCCATTTACATTTGATTACAGAAGAAACTCTGACTATGTTGTAATGACTTGGGTATACATTCGTATTTTACAATGCAATGGAAATAACATGATGTTTACATACAATTTACGACCAGGAAAAATAAATAAGACTTAAATATCGTATGTGACCAATCTGATCTTATTGTTTTTGTTCGATAGTAGTACAATGTTTAGCTTGTAAATTTTTACAAAACAACAAAATATTTTTATATTACCTCTCTCTCTCTCTCTCTCTTCATTTATAATTATTTACTTCTATAAAAAAATCAACGACAAAATTTATATATGATGCAGCGTAGGTTCTTATCCAAAACCCACTTTATTTTGTTCAATTCATTATATGTTGCATCCTTTTTCATAAAATTAACAATTCCTTTTTTTTCACTAGCACACAATAATGATGGACTTCTCCGTTGGGATGCAGATACCAAGGAGAAGGCTGAAAATGGAGACTCTTTCGCCCAGCTTGATATCGGAAAAACCTATTACGCTGCTTATCAAATGGAAGGCAACTGCTCTTTAGCATTCAAATGGATCTCGCTTTCTGCTCAACAGGGAAACATGGAAGCCCAATTCAGACTAGGAGATTTGTACGCTCTCGGTCAGGGTACCGAGCAGTGCCACACACGTGCCTATGAATGGTATACAAAGTCGGCTCTACAAGGGTACTGCAAGGCGTTGACCAGAATACATAATCTTTACGAAGATGATAAATTTATGCACTGTAAAGGATATCAGAGCGACGAAGAACGGCTCAGATGGCCATATTTTTATTTAAACCGTATAGTGGGAGCCAGATCATTAAATGAATATAGACTACAACAATTCATCTCAATTCAAAACCAAGCAATGGAATTTTACAGGCAAAGGTTCAATACTTTCAGTCAGAAGAAGGAACTGGCGAACGCAGATTTTCAGCTACAGCTAGGATTTATGTATCAACATGGATATGGTACCAAAAAAAACATCAATAGAGCGATCGAATGTTACACTAATGCAGCCAAAGAAGAAATTACTGAGGCACAATACAACTTGGGAGAAATTTATCTCAACAAAAAGCAAAGTACAAAGCGCGATACACAAGAGGCATTTGAATGGTTTTCCAAATCCGCTGAAAATGGAAGCACAGTTGCACAATGCAGTCTAGCTTATCTTTATGAAAAGGGTATTGGTGTTGGTAAAGACTACGCCAAATCTTTACACTGGTATGGCCTCGCCGCAGAGATGCGATCAACTTCTGCTCAATTGAGTATCGCTAGAATATACCGGACTGGCCAGGGAGTTCTACAGAACTACAGTAAATCTATTGACTGGTATAATCGTGCTGCCAAAGGTG
>VCJH01001225.1:6369-16381 GCA_024140565.1 Backusella australiensis | reverse complement strand
AAAGTATATTTTTAATTAATTAATATATAAATAAATAAATAAATAAAAAGGATGAAGACGACAATTCCAGTCTAGAACCACCCGCGCAGACACCCTCACGCGCCCTTTGGTTAGGAAACATAACGCCGTCGCTTAGTATACCTGATTTACATGCACTCTTTGCACCCTATGGTTATGTTGAAAGTGCCCGTATCCTTTCCGACAAGGAATGCGCTTTTGTGAACTTTGAAACCGTCGAATCTGCCGTTGCTGCAAAGGAGGACCTTGAAACTCGTCTTGGCTGCAAAATTGGTGCTTCTGTTGTCAAGGTGGGCTTTGGTAAGGCCGATGTGAATATTGCCATGGCTTTAACCAATGAAGCCGGTCCAAATGCACAAGGTCCCACTCGAGCACTTTGTAAGTTTTATTATCTTTATGCTCAGCCGTATAAATATTAATTTTGTTGTAGGGGTGGGTAATATCCCAGCCAATATTGACCCAGCGGTTTTAAAAACGTTATTTCAAACATATGGAAAAATCGAATCCATCCGCATATTGTCTCACAAAAACTGCGGCTTCATCAACTTTGAACGACAAGAGGATGCAGTGAAGGCAAGAAAGCATTTACAAAATAAAGAGATTCTTGGTGCCGGTACTGGCACGGTGCGCATTGGCTTTGCACGAGCACCCACAAAGGAAGAGCAGTTACAGCAACAGCAGGAGGAGGCTGAAGCACAAAAGGCGGCCATCAAGAACACTAAGAGCGCTAACAACAATACTACAAATAACAATACCGACAATAATCGTAATACTGGTGTAACGGAATCAAATCAATGGGCCACTGTCATTATGATGGCCAGCATGATGATGAATGCCTCCAGACAAAATACCACTTCTACTGATACCAGTCGTACAAAGACGTTATCTAACGAGCGCAAATTTATTATGCAGCAATTAGGCTATGGAGGCATGCTTACTGAAGGTATAATCAAAAACCTTGTTGAAATCATTCATCCCCTTTTTGACACACATTTCTATTTTAGATGAGCGTATACCAATTGAATACTATCCCGTTATTCCCATTGTGCCAGAGTTAGGAGGCTCTCGTAAACTAAGCCCATTGAGACTACGTGAAATTAGAAAGAGCTTAGATAACGGACAAGGTGTAGCCGAAATAGAATACATTGCAGAGGAATGCATGGATGATATTGTAGAGCTTTGTAGTGGTAAGCAATCTGTTTATTGCCCTGCTAGTATTAACCCCCCCCCTATTATAGATTATATTGGCAATACCATTGTTCAAATGTTATTTGAATACTGCTCCGAAGAAACCAAGCTCATCATGATGAAACGAATTGCACCATATCTAGCCTCGATCGGTGTACATAAAAACGGAACCTGGGCAGCACAAAAAATCATTGATACCGCAAATACAAATGAACAGGTAAGAGAGGAATGGTGTCCATTGCATAGTAAAACTAAAGTATAATAGATTGAGATTATTTGCACCCATATTGCACCTTTTGTTCCCCTGTTGCTACTGGATCAATTCGGTAACTATGTGGTGCAATGCTGTCTGTCCATGGGACCTGAAACGAACCAATATGTGTTTGATGCCATCGTTGACAATTGCTGGGAAATTGGTCAAGGTAGATTTGGCGCACGTTCAGTCAGAGCCATTCTTGAGAACTCTATTGTAACAAAGAATCAGCAGGTAAGATATTAGAAAGAATGTGTTGTGATCTCTCTGATATTCATTCATAATAGATTTATGTTGCGTCTGCCATCATGCAAAACGCTCTACTCTTAACAAATAATGTCAATGGCTCCATTTTATTGAATTGGCTCATTGATACATCGGGTCTACTTAATCAATGTCAAGCAGACTAAAAAAAAACAAAACAAAACAAAAACAAAAACAAAAACAAACTGTACTTTGTGTATATACTCTTTTCTCTTCTTTCTTTATACATACAAGCGAAATATATATTCTTTTTTTTAAAAATAAAATAAAATAAAACTACAAGATATTTTTCAACATTTCAGTCAATTTCTTCTCTACAAATACAAAGAGTAAATCATCCGGGCTACTCAAATCGAGACTTATATAGAATTGTTGCTTATATTTCATGGCTTTTATAAGAAATAGCATTAAAAGAGGGACTTGTCAGTTGTATGTATATCTTACCTAATCGACGAGCCAAATTTCTACTTTGTTCAGAGACGCCTCTACTCAGTACTGTCGTTGCTGATGCTGAATTCTATTTTGTTTTCAAATGTATCAGTTTCATTGCGTACTCTTAAAATGAGGAATGAACTTGCCTGATTGCCAAAGGGAGGTACAGCAACTGACATGTCGCCCAGTTTGCCACTGTCTTTTCCAATCCAAATAAACATAGACTTGTTCATTTGAATCGCTTGAAAATGAATTTCCTCGCTGACAAAGGTATGTGTTGCTTGATGAATGAGGAAGCTGGGTTCTGTCAAGGTCATTTATAAAAAGATAAAAATGAAAACGTAATATATGTTGTCTTTATTAAAAATGGCAGACCGTGTTTTTTCCCTTAACGATTTCGTGCGTGTGTACGACATATAACACGTGACATTCCGGTAGATGGCGGGCCGGACCATGGGCCCGTTCAGGACCAGGCAATGTGCTGGAGGAGATTGGCGGGAAGCAAAGGAGTGTGCAGAAGGTGCAACTGGTGGTACGCCCTCTTTTTTTTCCCTCCTTGAATATTCCAGATGGCTTCCAAGGGCAACGCTGGTAAGTTGCAAACAAAAGCACGAAAACGGATGGATGGATTAATCACATTACATATCAAGCTTCCAACAAGGCTCAAGCTGCCAAGAAGGCCGCTCTTAAGGGTGTCCACGGTAAGGCTGTTCGCAAGATCCGCACCTCTACCCACTTCCACATCCCCAAGACTCTTGTCTTGTCTCGTGCTCCCAAGTACGCTCGCAAGTCTGTCCCCCATGCTCCCCGCATGGACCAGTACCGCATCATTCGTCAGCCCTTGAACACCGAGACTGCCATGAAGAAGATTGAGGAACACAACACCTTGACCTTCGTCGTCGATGTCAAGGCTAACAAGAACCACATCAAGGATGCCGTCAAGAGACTCTATGATGTTGAGGCTGCCAAGATCAACACCCTCATCAGACCCGACGGTAGCAAGAAGGCTTTCGTCCGTTTGACTGCTGATGTCGATGCTCTTGATGTTGCTAACAAGGTAAGAAAACAAGAGTTAGGATATGTTTTTTAATTAAAGATGCTCATATATATTGTTTTATAAATAGATCGGTTTCATCTAAACTGCTTGAGTTCGAATGGATGTTTTTTCTTTACTAGTTTTCTTGTTTATTTTGTCATGTTTATATAGAATAAAGAGAAAATGAAAAAGTTGAAAATTTAGTTTTTCTATATGTAATCTTGAGTAGACTAGATGTATCTGTGTGTGTATGAGAGAGATCAAAGAAGGGAGGGGGGGGGATCATATCTAATTTAATGATTGTGTTATTTTTGACACGATTTAGTTTATTTAAAATATTTGACAGGTTTAAATATGATGAGTAGTTTTCTGCACAGATATTTTAAATCAGTGGCGCAACTGGGTCATACTACTACTACTACTACTACTACTACTACTACTACTGAATATAATAAACGGGTGATATTCTTCAATCAAACAGTGTGTTTATGTCATGGAGCATGACACACCTAATGCCATCATGTATCGTATTAAAAGATGCTTGGAGAGAAAAAATATACAAAGCACATGAAAATAATATTCAATTTGTCATTGAGATTGTCAAGATATTTCAATGCGCATATACAAAGCCATTTTTGTTTATTAAAGTGGGTAAATGTTCTATTGATAGAATCTACAAGTTTATGAAGAATCCAAGCTGATCAACATATTCAATCTATTATAAACACATAGCTATATGTATATCGACATGCTATTCGTATTAGGAATATAACAAAGTATATATAATATACGATGGAATAGGCCAGTACAATCACTGTTACAATGTAAATAACACTAGGACACATAATATCAGATCAATGTCAAAATATATATATACAATATCGAATTACATATCGCAAAATCAAAAAGCCGGCTGCCCATTCCCAGGCTTCATAATTACAGAACTAGATAGTTTACCCACTTTGTGTGTAACTGGTTTTTAGTAAGAGTTTTTCAGGAACTATATCTTGAGAAATAAATGGATCTCCAGAAAAAAATATACTCTCTTTCTTTTCTACATGTTTAAAAATATAATGGCTTCCTATCTTCGACCTACTGCTACTCGCATCATTCCTTGTCACCGAGCCACGGTAGGTTATGACACCATGAAAATAGCCACCGATCTTCATGTCTTTCCAAGTGCAGAAAAGGCCGATAAAAAGATTGCCTTTCTCTTTTCCCATTCAAATGGATTCCATAAGGAGTCGCTGCATCCTCTTATGAGACGCCTTAAGGATCATATGCGTTCTTTGAAAGAGTATGATCAAACTGATCTTCATATTGTCGCTTGGGATGCTCGTAACCATGGTGATTCTGCTCGTGTGAATGAGGGAAAGTTTACAGAAACATGTAGGCAATTTTGTATAATAAAAAGAATGAGGAGGTATTTATTTTGGGATTCAATACTAGATCGTTGGTTTGATAATGCAATGGATACAATGGCAGTGATTGACGAATATCAATTATCAAACTATGATCAATTCTTTGGCGTTGGTCATAGTTTTGGTGCCACTTCCATGTAAGTCTTATTTCCCCCAAAAATAAATTGTCAACTAAACAAAACAAAAAGGATTTTGGCCGAGTTTATGTTTCCAAGTACATTCACTGGGCTCTACGTCACTGAACCCGTTATGGAACCTTATTATACTGATAGAAACATTCGTGACAACTTTCATTATCTCAAGTCAAGAAAGAGACGAGATGAATGGCCCGATCGGTAAAAAACAAGAGATTCAGCATTCTTCTTGTTGGCAATTAACCATCTTGATTAGTGAGACATGTTACAAGTCTTTAGTATCTCGACCATTTTGGAAAAAATTCCATCCAGAAGCACTTGAAAACTATGTTGTATGTTGTATTTGTGATTTATCAAGGAGATATTCTAATATGCATTTATAGCAATACGGCTTGTACGACACTGACAAAGGCACCGTGAAGCTCAAGTGTCCTCCAGAACAGGAATACGTAAGTCTGTTAGATTTTGTTGCAGAATATAGGCTTAATGTTTTTTTGAAATATAGCATGTCTTCAATTGTAATTCCTATTCTACCGCCGTTGCGCATAGATCGCTTAAACAAATCACCATTCCTATTCATACAGTGTTTGCTCTTGATTCAGACTTGTAAGTTGATAAAATGAATGAAGTGTGCACACTAAAAACGAACTCCCCTTTCTAGTGTTTCACCTGAAAAGGCACACACTATAGGTGACCTGAACAGAGAGCAACTTACTCTTGACTTTGTGGAAGGCACCCACATGGTGCCCAACGAAGACCCTGACGTTCTTGGTAAGCACATAACTTTGCTGATGATAAATAATGTAGTGATTAAATAGTGTTTAAAAAAACAGTGCCTCAGATTATGAAGTTGGTGAGTAGAGCCAGTGCCAAAGAAAATAGATTGTCGTCAAGATTATAAATAAATAAAGTTCTCAATAGCGTCTGTCTTTTTCAAGCTCCGTTTATCGGTGCTTTTTTTGTCAAAATCAATAGACGCACCTCTTTACCCAGTACCACTTATTTGACAATTTTTTTTATCCTGTTTTATTTGTGAGCCTTTATTCCTTACTTTGCCACAATGAGTCAGCATAATAACAATCAGCAAAACAGCAATCACCCACGTCCAAATGGCGTTAGAGGTCCTTCCTCAGCTCTTTCTAGTTTCTTGAGGGTAAGCAAATGAAGATAAAAAAAAAAAAAAGAGAGAGAGAGAATGTGAAATTCATTCGTTTTTTGAAATTCAAATCCTTTTCAACAAAAGGATCACAACATTCGTATTCCAAACCAATCCAGAAGAATCCGTCGTGAGCGAGAGGCTGCTGCTGCTGCGGCGGCGGCGGTGGCTGAAAGTGCTGAAGCATCCAGTTCTTCTGCTCAGGCATCCAGTTCTACCGCCCAGGCTTCCACTGCTGAAGCATCAACTTCTTCTGCTCCTGAGGAATCCACCAGTGTCGCCAGTTCCTCCCAAGAGCAATTAGTTGAGCGCACCCACCGACTCCGTCTAGGAAATCGCAGCATTTTAGCCTCAGGAAATGCATCCAAGAAAAGAAAGAAGAATGGCGAATCCAGCGACGATGATTCTAGTGACGACGATATGTTTATGCCAGAAAGCTCATCCAGACCCAAATCGAACCCAGGTGTCTCTCTTGCCTTTTGCGCGACCTGTGGCCGTCGCTTTACCTGCAGAGCCTACCAAGCAGACGTCGACCAATGCCCATCATGCCTCTCAGGTGAATCCAGCAGCAAAAATCCAGCAGCCAAGAGAAAGAAGGTCATCACAAGAATCAACAAGAATGTGGAGACCAAGGCCAGAAGAGTGGCCACTCTCCAGGATGTGTGCATTGGTATTATTGCGGATAACATTGAGGATGTCGAGAGCTTTGGTTTTATCAGTGAGGATAGTTTGAGTAAATTGTCAAGAATCATTTCAAAGAATAGAAAAATGTCGGATGAGATTTCTCGTTTGTTTATGGAGCCAATGACACGTCAATTGAATCTTTATGACTGTACAGGTAAGAAAAAGTGGGATAGATTTGATATAATATCAACTCATACATTGGGCCTATAGCAATGACAGATGCTGCTTTGCTTAATATTGCACAATTCTGTCCAAGACTCCAGGTGCTTCATCTCAGCTACTGTGGTCGACTCAACGACAGTGTCATCAAAGGATACGGCCAACGCCTCCATGATGTCAAGTCACTTCACTTCTCCGGACCTTATCTCGTCACAAAAGAAGCTTGGATCAAGTACTTTAAACAGCTGGGCAAGCGTCTGGAGAGTTTTGAACTCCGCTACACCAGCCGCTTTGATCTTGAGTGCATCCAGGCGCTCGTCAAATCGTGCCCCAATCTCACCAACCTCAAGTTTGGCCACATCACCACCATGAACTCGTCCTGGCTCGCCGTCATTGCCAAATTAACCAAGTTGACGTCATTGGAGCTTGCATGGCCCGACTCGGATGATGCCATCAAAACGGAACATGTTGTCGAGTACCTTGCAAAAGCCGGTCCTCTGCTCAAGCATTTCTCCTTGAAGGGCGGTGCCAACCTGGACGATAAGACATTTACCGGATTAAGACATTGCAAAAAATTGGAGACCCTTCACATTGAAAAGGCATCCAATCTGACCGCCAAGGGCATGGTGGCATTTTTAAAGCAGTGGGAGAATCCTGGATTACGTGAGCTCGATATTGGTCGCTGTTCCTTATTTGATGATGACGTGATTACCGAAATCATCCAACATTCTGGTGAGTCGTTAACCAAGCTGAGCATCCATAGCCTTGATCTTGTCAGCATCCAAGGATTGGAGCAATTGGCTGGTGAAAAGCAGGATGGATGCAAGGCGCTCCAGGAAATCAATTGTAGCTTTGTGCGTTCCATCGATGACTATGTCTTGGCCAAAATGGTAAGGAAATGTTCGGCTCTTTGTAAGATTGAAGCGTGGGGATGTCCTATGGTAAGTTTCTGAGTATTATGGTGTGTGGTTTATAACTGAATTTTGATATAGTTGACTGATGCTGTCAAGTGCACTGAGGTGCTTACTATCAATGGACGAGAATTGCTTGATTCCAGTGTCTAATCCCATCCCACCTTTAAACCATTTACTACCTTCTTATAAATAAGTTTCATTTACAGGCGCTCGACTTAATGTTTATCTTTTCGTCGTCGTCGTCATCTTAGTTGCATATATATGTTGTCTTATTAAAATCATTAAAATAAAATAAAAAAATACTCGCATTGCATTTGGTTCATTCAGCCATAATCACTTTCTTTTTTTAATATATTTTGATGGATAAATATGTTTTTTAACGGAATATTAGGATGAATAAAACTAGAATAATGGCCTCTTGTTATCAATTTACTAAAGTAACCATGGCATGCATGATTATAAAATAACATGTATGGGAATAAATGTACTATAAATATTTATCGTTTTTACTATCGCAAATTATTCCTTCAAATGATGCAAGAGACATGGAAAACTCACAAAGGGAATACAGCAAGGATGTATACATATGAATGATTTTATATATATAGAAAGTGAAGCCAAGCAATTTACTTACGCACGTTCTATCACCGTGATCCTATAATAAAACTTGATGCAGCTGATGCATATGGAAAGTTTGATAGATGTACAGAAAACCAGAAAAAGATAAGCTATGTACTATCCAACAAAAAAGAGCATAAAAAAAAGCCCATGTTTTATTTTTTCATCCATCATTCTAACATCGCGTTATTAAACAAGAATAAAAATACACAAGTTTATTTTTATGAGGATTTTATCTGCTTTTTTTTTTTTTGCCATAATGTACATTTTTTAAGATGTATACATTTAAAAGAAAAAGAAGAACATGCAGCCAGCAATCATTTTATCTTGGCACAGAACACCCTGCAACTAACGAATTTCTTGATTAAAAATGATTTTAAAATAAAAATGCAAAAGATATCAACATTCCAGAATGTAGTACCAGGAACTTTTTTTTTTCTTCCTTCCCCGTCAAAATGAAATAGACTATTTGGAAACAATATCTTTGTCATACATGGATGTCACGTCCAGGAGAAGGGGAGATGTCCAATTTTTTGTTAAAAAAATAAATAGTTACTAAAAGTAGCACATTTCACACACAAACCATGTGAAAGAGTGTGTCAATTCATTTCATATTACAAGTTGGGCATGTGATGTCTAAATAAACAAAATTAAAAAAAAAAAAAGTCTTTTCTTTTCTATATCTTGCAAGATGAATAAAAGAGCAAAAAAAAAAAACAAGAGAAAAAAAATTGAAGGCTATTCATGCACTATTTCTCACACTTCAATCTTAGCTTGTACTAGTGTCGTGAGAACTTTAATACTGATTTATAAGACAAGTTTTTTTATTTTCTGCAAAGCTTATGTGAATGTTGTTAAAAAAAAGTAGCAAAAAGGATCTTGGGTATATTGTTTATTTGGCGTATATAATGTTTTTTAGATGGAGCAATTAAACCTTCTTACGATCGTTTCATATGTAAATATTGTCACAGCTGACGCAGGGACAGTCCTTAAAAGATTAGTAGGAATACCTTTATAAAAACCTCTTATTCCTTCTTCACGACTAATGACCACCAGTGCATGAAACACTCCTTTGTATTTATATGGTCTAACTACTTGGTTTTGTAGTCGAGTTCGAATGACCTATTGTATTATTTAGTACTTTATTTGTAACATTATAAGAGTTTATATTATGTTTATTATTTACCTCATGTGGATATGTCATTGTAGAGGCAACCATTTTGGAGATAGACGAGGCTAATAGAATGCTTGTCGTTCCCGATTCTAGATCTGTACCTGTCATTTTGTACTTTAATTTATATAAAAAATTCATGACCAGCTTTTTTGTTCACACATACATAGCATATATTTTAACTTTTCATAGAGTGGGAATTGGATTGCCACATGGGTCACACCAAAGAGTGAAGGAATAATGCCTTTGTAGAATCCTCTGATGCCTTCTTCTCTTGCTATTGTAGTGAAGGCATCCATTGTATTGATGTATCGGTTTGGACTATTTTTAGACTGGCTCTATTGATGACTTTAGTATCAACATGCTTATATTATTATCGCTTTGATTATTTTACCATGAATCTAGTCTTGATCACCCAAACAGGGTTCATTACTGTAGACGACACTAATCCTGCCGATGTTGCCGATGCGATATGCAGCAACCAATCATTATGACCACGTCGATCTGTATCATGTTTAAAAAGTAAATAAATAAGAAACGAACTTGCTTTTTATATCTACTGAA
>VCJH01001210.1:16154-27739 GCA_024140565.1 Backusella australiensis | reverse complement strand
TGCTTGTGATGAAAAAAAAAAAAAAGCTGTCACTTTTAATACACACTGATTGATCACATCAAGCGATGACTAAGCTTCACTCAAGATAAAGTGGGATTCAACAAATATACAACCAAAAAAGGAACATATGATTTCAATACTACATATATATAATAGATTACGTACGGTTTCAAGCTGTGTTGGCGATTAGACAATGGATGAGGTGTATTCACAAGGATCTACAGCAGTTTCTATACCTGCATTATGTATTGCAGAAAGCCACCTACGCAGCAAGCTACAAAAAGTAAAGACGATGAAAAGAAGCTTAGAATATAGCACATTCTCCATGATCTTGAAAAAAGCTCGTTGAAAAGATTTGAATATAGAAACCAACACTATTCAACAAAAAAAAAGTCGACGGGTCGATGCCTGCACTTTCACAGTACACCATTGATTCTCAAAATTTGGTATTTCTTTTTATATTTTAAATCAAAAGTACTCTACTCACACGTGACAACAATGGCGATATCTCTCTTTTATCAAGTCTCAAGGGTTCAAAACGTTGGATATACTCCCAGAAGGATTTAATCTACGAGAGGACATCAACTCCAATACCACATGATATTGTGAATAGCGAAAATTTATGTTGTCAACTTGACCTATCATTTCAAGAGCAACATTTAAAACACATCCATTCAGAGTTTTTTGGAGTTAGAGGACTTACAGCTGCAAAAAAAAAGAACAGCATCCACTTCAGCAACAATTTAATGCCACATATCTTCTTCGTTGTCTCAATCTATGAACGAAAAGTCAAAGGTATCCACCCCCTTGAGGGTTTATGCTTTCCAAACTGTAATAAAAAAAACTTGGAGAATAAATGGAACGACAAGAGAACCTTCACCAAGCTATTGGATAAAATTCTACAAGTACTACTTGGTATTCATTAGTTCTCAAGATAGAAGAATACGAATAGACAAAGTACATTAATGAGAAGAAAGACACACGTGAAAGGGAGCTACAAGATAAAATGTACCTTGGCGGAGCCGATCTTACTAGTGCAAACAAACTACAGCTTTGGCCATCTCTCTCGAGATATTCAACGGAATATTTTACAAGATGATCACTATCAGAAGCTCGTCCAACAGAATCAAATGGAAGAAGAAAGTCAAGACAAGCGATGATGAAATAGACAAGTTCAAAAGGCGTAGTCGTGATAATGCAAGTGGTACCCATTAATGTAAAATACGTTACATGTTATTAAAATATTTTTTATAGAAGGAGATTAGAAAAGTGAAAAAGAAAAATTAAAGCTCGATAGTGACGAGGATGAGACAGATGGGACGGATGGTCGTCTTTACTCTGCAATTTACAAGTCGAAGCTCAGAACCCAATGATAGATTCAAACTATAGATGCTATTACATATGCATGAATATAACAGTACAGTTCATATCTTCATTTATTTATGTGCGTAAATTATAAAAATAAAAAGTGATAAAAATGAATCTTTAATAAGAGACTATCATGATGTAAAGCAAAAGATATTGATGTGAGTTATATAATGTAAAGGGCTGTTACATCTCCTGTGGTGTTATCTGTCCCAAAAAATGGGCGGCAGACTGATTAAAGAGTTCAGCATTTGAAGAAGATAGCTCGTAATCAAAAGTGGGAAAGGGGACTCCGAAAAGCACGCGCGAGAGACCGGATAAGCCTATGGCCATAGCGGAGAGGCGGTCTCGAGATACTATCGCTCTTCCCATAATGTTCAAGAGACAATGAGTGTTTGTACACTCGAAAGCTCCGTTGATTATTTCTAACTTGGTTTCTCCGTCCTTTCTTATATGTCTGTAGGGATGGTCCAACTTTTTAAAGCAAAATATGCATGTCTGTGAGGTATTATGCTCATTTGTTACAACGACCGGAAGGTATGACGAGTGTTTTATATGCTTCCAAGCACCTCCATACTTTATATGCCCCTTTATGATTGAGCCCACGCCATATCCTCTATCGCCGACGAACATGATCGCTACACCCTTCCTCTTTTCTGTGACAAAACTTCTCTCAGACGCACACAGTATATCCCTTTGTTGCTTATACTGATGTTCGTATCGGCGCTTGGCTTTAACCAAGGAATTCGAGTAGTAGAGTTCTCGGCTTTGATCTCTGATTTTCAAGTACTCTTCATATACATTTGTCAGGGTATTCAAGTCGGTAGTATCATAAAGATGTAAATCACTTTGTAGAGCCTCAGCCTCCACAACCGGCCTGTTTTTCAATAAGTGCTTCTTTCTCTGTAGCATTTCACTTAATTTCTTTCCACCAGTGAGGTGCTGCACCTGAGAAGACTTAATTTTGAATGCTTCTGGTAATGTGAGAAATGGTGAATCACAATCGATATCATCTATATGCATAAATAAATAAATAGATAAGTAAATAGACATGTATAAATATACGCATACTGTAGTCTTACCCTTACAGAATGGATTATCGCGAGCCAAAAACTTGTTATACAAGTTAAGGTGAAAGAGCAGACGTTCTGTGCCAAAAGGCACTGTTTCCGACATGGAAACAATGCCATTGTCTGTACCACTAAAGCAAATGTGGATTCCCTCAACTATTCCATGATCTATCATGGTATCTTCACCCTTTCCCAAGTAGCCCTTGGTATCCCTATTTATTGTAAACTTGGTATTGCTTGAAGTAGAGGCCTCTTTATTAGTCAAATTGTATAGCATTGTTTTGGCATCAGCAAGACCTTGTTTCACTTGGAGTATGGATTTGTTGGCATCGTCTCGCTTCTTTTTGGCTTCCTTGACAACTTTGTGGATTTGATTGTTGTGCATTTTATCTGCCGCAGTCTGGGCCTCCTTTATCCACCCTTTTTTTAAAAAGGTGATACTGCCTTTTGAAAGAAGATCTTTTCTTGTTTTATAAAGACAAGCCAGCTTATTTTTCAGTGTCTTGACCTCTTCTTGTAGCACTATTTTACGTGCAGATACAGATGGTTCTGGTGAGACAGTTCTTGAGGGGCCTGATGAGACAGTTCTTGAGGGGCTTGGTGAGACAGTTCTTGAGGGGCCTGATGAGATAGTTCTTGAGGGGCTTGGTGAGACAGTTCTTTGTGGTGCTGTTCTACGCTTATCACCGAGAATTCTGACGGTTTTTAGTCCAGGTAGACAATACATGACGTGTCGAAAGTCCATTTTATTCAAACCACATATATGGGTTAGGTAAGTAATATTAAAAAAGGATGAAAACACGGCATCCTGCTGTTCGTTTGCACGATCTGCGCTTGGAATCCAATGTCCATTAAAGTCATAGAGATCCAATTGGTTATCACGTCCTGAGAAGAGAGTGTACAATATCCGACCATCCAACTGTAGAGATTGTAAGCCATTGATCGTTGGTAAAGGTGATAAAGTTGTTCGGTATTTAGGACTCCCTATAGCTTCAAGCACTTGGTTTGCCATCAACACAAATGGCAATCGATGCCCAACACTGTAGAATTCATTCCTCGGCGGGATGTAAGGCATGATGTTATTAATCAACAATACACACACAGTCGCTTCATGCTCCTGTATGGTTGGAAGTGCTTGTTTCAAGTCTTCTGTATTGACAGTTTTGCCATGTTGCTTGTATAGTATATCCTTGACCAATCTTTTCAACTCAGTAATCCTTGCACTTGTCGCATCACCACCTTCTTCGCTTTCCTGCAATTGATTGGTAGCGAGGATACGTGCGGCAACTGGATTTGCTTCGGCCAATATCTCAAGAGAAACACCTTGATCATCTTCATTGGAGGGACCATCAAGTTTTTGAAGCTTTTCGCTTTTCTGGATTCAAGAACGTCAGTGCATTTGAATATAGAAAATATAATGAGATATAATATAATACATACTTCATGTTGGAGCGTGCTTGCATAGGTATCAAGTCTTACTTGGCATCTCTTGCCAGCATTTACAAACTTGTTGTACTTTTCCTCCAGTTCTGCTTCTACCATTTCACCTGTGCATATTACAAGTCCTTTAAAGTTTAACTGATCAATTACAGAACCCATGCCATCTCCTTCTTCTTCTGGGGGAATAACTGTCGTTGGGTCGACCTCCATCTGATCCTGAGGATTTAGCTGATATTCAGATCTTTGAGCAGAACAATCAAGCGCTTCTTGTTGGGCTTTTGCCGCTTTTTCAAAATAACGGTTCATTCGTCTTGCTTCATCTCGGAACAACCGACGTCTTCCGTTATGTGACTTATTGATAATGGTGATTTCATTCGATGGAATGGACTCGGCTTGACGGTAGAGTGCCTTCTTCTTCTTCTTCTTTTCCGACTGCATACGTCTCTTTTTTTTTAGCTCCTTTACCTTCATGTCACGGACCGGTGCTAGATGTGCTCGAAGTAAGACAAAGAGAAGCTTATCAAGTAGTTTGTTTATCTTCTTCTTATTGGACCACATAGTTTGGAAGTTTGTGGTAAAGTGCTGCTGCTTGATCTTCATTACCAACGCATTACATTTCAAATCGAGTTCTTCTTCTTTAGGTATTTTCTCATAGAGAGCTAAGATGCATTTATTGTTTTGCGTTTTTCGCGGTCCCAACGCACCAAAGTAGTGAGATTGCAAATCACTAAAGAATGTTTCCTTGAACAAAGACCTTATATATTTCCTGTGTTCGGGTGATGCCAAAAAGTCTTGACTGTAGGGAGGGGCAACATTGGTGATACCACCTTCAACTTGATAACCACGAGGTAGCAAGTCTTGTATAAGGAAACCAACTTCTGGTATGAGTGATACTGTGTTGTCATCCTCAACAGTGAACGTAGAGTCTGATAGTGACAACATCAGCTTTCGAATTAAAATGCTGTATTCGATTATGAAATTAGAAGAATTCTCTGTAGCCTCCGTTAGTACTGTCTTCATATGCTGGCGTATATCACCCGGCAAATCCATTCTGGTAATGCTATTGAAAGAGGTGCTACAAGTTCTTATGGGCAATGTAGCTTCCGAGTTGCTCTCAGAGCTATCTTTTTCTGGAGCTTCAGGGTTGCTCTTAGAACTATCTTTTTTTAGTCTGTCGAAATTCTTAATCACAAAGGTGTTCCAGCGAACATTAGAGACCGTTTTTTCATCTCTGTTTCTTTTTTTCAAACAAGTCTGAATTGTGGTAGCATGTAGGCCAGCTGCTTTTTCTGTTTCGGTCACCACACCTGGAGGAAGTCGTTTTGCCGTAGATTGTTTTTCGAACAATTCTTGCAGCTTTTTCTTATCGCCCCCACACTTTTTGATGTCATCTTTCAATCTTTTCTCGAAACCGTTTTCCAGAAGTTGCATGAGATGGTCGCGGCCAGTCTCTGTCTTTTTTGAAGAACCTTCACTGGTATCGTCATCGTCCTCGCGACCTCGTTTAAAGTGTACAGGTCGTTCCAATCTCCAAGTAGGAACTCTATTCAGGTTCAGGCCATCGTATCTGTTTTTTTGTTCTTTCTTCTTTCTTGGGGCTTTCTTCGCCATTTCTGTTGACGTCCAAATAATATAATGATAACGAAAGAAAAAAAATGTGTTTTAGAAAATAATTGGAAAACTCGATTAATATCTCTTATTTATTTATCAATGATGGCGTGACCATTACAGAGCCAATCAGTTGATTCGGATGGCTTTTCGGAAGCTAGATATAACTACTAGATTTGAACGTTCTCCCGAATGTACAAAATGGTTTAATAGAGCCCTTGTCGGATAAGAAAAAAATCAAGTTTTTCTTATTCTTGTCTTATTTTCGTGTCACAAATACTAATTTTAGTAGTTTAGTGTAATCCAAAAAATAAAAAGCCAAGACAATGTTCGCTTAGATTGAGTAAATAAGAAAATGTTGCCATAATAACATAGATCAAAACAAAGCTATAAACTAGATTTTACAAGTTCTTTCAATAATGGCTAGAAACATTCATCATGGAAAGTGCTGATGACATGAGAAAATACACTATTCTATGAACACGATAACCTAGCCACGGTACTTTGGATCTGCCTGTTATAAGTGTATTTTTGGATATCAATAGATTATTCTGTTCGAATCTGGATGCTTTGGATGTGTAACTTGTTCGTTACCTGTTGTAGATTATCCAAATTCACTGTCAGGTGTAGCCGTCAATGTCAAATACGAAAAACCTAGCACTTTTTCTGCAGGAACAATATATACAATGATATCACTTTGCATGGTTGGATGTGACAAGAAGAATACTTGTTTTGCCACATGACTTGTTATTTCGATCATTCCAGAGTAGAGAAGCCCACATATATCCAAACAGGCTTTGATTTTTTGGGGTTACGAGAGGACGTGCAAATGTCAAAAAAAAATTAATTTCAGGAAACCAATGCCAACAATTGGATATGATGATTGTAACAATAAATATCTTTCATAGACATGTAGGTAACACAATCAATTTGTTTTGAAAAAGCCCTCTTTGGTATCATACTGAGCTGATAATCATGAATAGGGTAATTGATGGGATGAATCCAGGTGCATAGTTTTTGGTTGTAAAACTTGTGAAAGTTGGTTTCCCATCTTAATTATGACACCAAAGTTTTGAAATCGTAGAGCATACGGTGAAAATAGCAGTCATTTTATTTAATAAATATTATACCAGGGTGTAGAGTATACATGCATTGGATAATAACAACGTGTGAGTAGTTATCCAATCAAAAAATTCCCAGTACATTGTGGCGTATTGCACCATAAGAGGGAAGAGAGGGAAAAAAGCCCAAAAAAGAGATAGAGGATGACAAAATTCCCTAAATATGGAGGGTAGATGTTTCCACATATAAGCAATGCTTTCATTCACAAGAAGGGCTATTGTAAAAAATCCGTGATCAACAAGAAAGTACCACTTTTTTTATTAAGAGATTTCATTGTCATGTTTTTTATTAATATAAAAGCATTTTATATAAAGTCATCGTCGTCATCGTCGTCATCAGATTTAGTAACGCCTTCTTGGTGCTGTGCTTGTAGAAGGGAAAACATTTCATCTACATCTCCTTCATCCATCCCCTCGCCTTTGTTTTCAAAGAAATCATTAAAGAATTGAAATGGTATTTCATCATCGTCGTCATCAGATTTAGCAACGCCTTCTTGGTGCTGTGCTTGTAGAAGGGAAAACATTCCATCTACATCTCCTTCATCCATCCCATCGCCTTTGTTTTCAAGGAAATCATTAAAGAATTGAAATGGTATTTCATCATCGTCTCCAAGCTTATCATTTTCAACTCTTTTTTTACTCTCCTCAAAGTTCGGACCACCCTCAAAGTAGTGCTCCTCAGATCCTTTATCCATATCACCGAGGTCATCGTTAAAAAGGGACTGTTCGGGTATTGCATGTAAACTATGATCAGCTGACTTTCCTTTACCCTTAATGTCATCGCAAATCGTCTGCATGGTAGGTTCGCAGTTCTGTGGGATGACGGATGGGATAATGCTGTGATACTGTATGGTACTTCCATCTATGATTGATTGCTGCACTCGAGCATATGTCTCTTTTGCGTCACTGTACTTCTTGTCTTCTACTTCTGTGAGTAGGAGAATACAACGGCCATTATGCGTACGAGCTGTTCGACCCATACATTGTAACTGTTAAAAGGTGGGTGTAAGTATGTATAAAAACATGATGGTTTCTATTTCATTTAGTATTTTACCATGTGAGTTGGTGAGACTTGCGAGTCATAACAAACAATTAAATCAACCTCGCCAATATCAAGATCTTCCTCACTGGTTGATGTACATACAAGTGTGTTCAACTCATCGTTTTTGAATCGAGTTTTAATCTACAAAGAAGAAATAAATAAATGAAACCAAAGCTCCCATTTTTTCTCCTTTACCTCCTGCTGCTTTGTTTGATTTAAACCTTTTGTACCCGTCTTTCTTCTAACCTTCCCGACAACCTCTGAACATCGAATTATCGGATCATGCGCCTGTAACACTCTACAAATTTCTTTAACCGAGTCTCTAAAGCTTGAGACGATCATGACCTTGGAATTTTGATCTGATTTTGCAAAGTGATCAAGCAAGATAGTGACAAGATTTTGCATCTTGGGATGCCCTATAAACCCAGGGATGTTCATCTCTTGTTTCAATTCTGTAATTAAGCTTTTCAGCTCGGGATGTTCGATGATGGTTTTATCACTCGTTGTATCCTCCTTTCCTTTTTTCACATTTTTTTGTGCCTGTTTTATGATACCTTCAATTGAATCCACGAAATGTACAACACCGCGACTGTATAAGATATCTTTTGCTTGACTCAGTGCTACACATGTCAAAAACTTTGATATTATTTGATTTGGTACATAGTCGGATATGTTGGGCGTGCTATATTGGAATCGTCTTTGTGACATCATTAAACTATATGTGGTGTTTTTGATGGGGTCATCTGTTCCTAATGCCTTGGATTCCACAAGCTCTTTTAATAATGGCTGGAAGCATTTGCTTTGAAAGGTGTTGATGGCAAGAGGTAATATCTCATTTTGTGTACTCGATAACTTAGCCACAATACGCTGAATCTGCTTGCTATGGGTGTATTCTTGTATGTTTATTGAATCCTCTGTTCTGATTTGTATATTATTGATATGCAAATTATCCACCACCTCTTGTAAACTGCCCAAATCGCTGCCAGGTGTAGCCGCCAATGCCTGAATACGAAAGTGGGTATGGTTTTTTGAAAGCAATCGAACCACCTCGACAAGTGCATATTTACCTATTGCATTGTGTGCCTCATCCACCACCAAACAAACTACCTTTTCCATAGGGAAACTGCGTGCAATGAGATCGTTTAACATTATTTGTGGCGACAAGAAGAACACTCGTTTAGTTTCCCAACACTTTGCTCGTTTTGATATCGACATCTGGCTTGTCAATTTAATCATGTTTTCTCGAGGAAGACCAGAAACCTTAGAACAGGCATCATATTGCTGGGTGATAAGAGGAGGTGCTGATGCCAGAAAGATGACCTTGCTCTTGGGGAACCAACGCCAGTAGTTGAACATAATGACAGCGGCAATAAACGTTTTTCCCAGACCGGTGGGCAGTACAATGAGAGTGTTTTGAAAGAGCCCCTTCTGTATCATATCGATCTGATATTTATGAGGAGGGCAATTCTTGGGATAAACCCAAGTATGCAGTTTTTCGGCGTCAAACTTATGAATGTTGTCAGTGATTGATTGAAGCGGTTCGGGTGCTATCGTATCTTGTGGTACATCTTGCTGCGGTATATCTTGTTGTGGCACATTTTGCTGTGACACTTTTTCCTTTTCAGCACGTTCGGTTAGTTTAACTAGTTCTTCGTCATTTAACTCAGGAAAGTCATCGTCATCTAAATCACTGTCTGGTAGAGTTCGAACTTGATTTGATGGAACAAGTGGTGGTGCTGGTGGTGCTGGTGCTGGTGCTGATGTAATGGGACCTTGTACCCAGAAAGTTTCCAGCGTTCTTTGGTTTGGCCCAAGTCCACGTCCACGCCCACGTGGTGGTGGCGGTGGTGGCGTAATACGAACTGGCACCAGGTGACCATACAGAGGTTGCTGGTTTGCTGGGAGTGGATCTCCGCGTCCACGTCTTCTTCCTGTCATTATCAAATATAGGAGAAAAAAAGACGTCTGAAAGGGAAAGAAAGAAAAAGGAAAAGAAAGAAAAGAAAAAAATAGAATTTTTTTTAGTTTATTCAAATAAAAATTAAGCCTCTGATTAATGACCAAAGCGCGTTTAAACTTGGCAACAACTTACATGCACTTGATGCGTACCGGTATATCTTTTTTTTTTAAAAAAAAGAAAGGAAAACAGAAATCTCCTCACCGTGTTTGTATGTATTGGGAGAACTGTCAAAATGAAACAAGGAGTAACGCCGATCCATAATGTTTATGTTACACCATGAATCTTCACGACACAGGGAAGAAAAATATCGCTTATCGCACTTATACACGTATGCAAGGTAATAGTCTGACATAGAATAACACGAAAGAAAATTTGTCAAATATCTAACGCGTATCATTGGCTTAATTTTATTTTGATTTACATACCCTCCGGTTTTTAACAGGCACCTTTTATTTTTATTTAATCAATCTTAGTGATTTGCCACACTCTCATCTTTGTAAGTGTGGTAATCCATCTTTAGCTTCTTAAGGACAGGCAACTTGAATCACCAATCAAACTCCCAAGGCTTCCTAAGTCTCACTTGTAAATCATGCAAAAGTCAAGATTCGTGAGCTCCTTCAGCTTCAGAGATGAAATTCCACCAAATGTCAATTTCTTCACGGGATAAGCAGATTCGCACTCCTTTAAGAAATCAACGAGTCGCTCATCACAGTAAGTGTAGAGTTTGATTATATGAGGACCGTGCTTTCTCAACAAGGGGATCCATCGAGTTTTGAACAATTCATCAAGCTCCTCATCCTCTCCTTCCGAGCTATTGCAGTAATCAAATCGGGTAACATTGGGGTATTTTTAGGAGTTCCCCACGAAGTTTGAACATCTTATGCTTTTACTTTGTCAGTCTGTTTGTCTGTCTGGCTGTTCGTAACGCTTTTCGCTGTTTTGTTTTCCCAACCAATAAAGAATGTAGTGTAAAGCAAAAAACCCACAAGAAAAAACGACAATAAAAAATGAATAAAATTAAATACAAGTGCTTACGTTAATGGTTAACCCTCTCTGTATTTTATTATTTATTTATCTGGGAATTCCTAGTTATATACGAGATAAAGTAAGAATATACTTAAAAGACGAAAGCGAAGAGAAAAACTGGACTTTACCAAACATAAGCGGAGGGGAAAAGTAGGTAAGGCCATAAAAAAACTGGTAATGTTCTGTGGGCTACCTGAGACATTACCATATATGGCGTTCTGGCCAGCTCCCTGATTGGCTGAAGCTGCTTGAAATTCTCAAAAATTACCAAACAAAGAGATTTATTGAATATACTGCCCTTGGAGTAGAGCTCTATTAAGTTATCCTCTTCAATGTTTTGATTTATGATTGGAAAACATAGAGAATAATATCACTTATCAATATGATAGCGATTATCACCTGAAAAGTAAGCAGGTATATATTTCTATAAAAAAGGATTAAGTTTAAAAACTGAATGGTACCATAGTTTCTCACTTCATTTATCAATTCAGACTTTGTATGGAAGATATTCAATACTTTATTTTTACCTTGTTGGATTAAAATTCCAGAATAATTTAAATTCCTTTTTCAATTACATCGTATACACTAGAAGGGATATTTTGTGTATATGAAAGTCGACTAATTCAAAAAAACAAAGACAATTATTTTTACCTATCAACATCGCTTTATTTAAGGTTATTATGTCTAACATTTAGTTTTACTTCTGAATCATTCCTTTCGATTATAACAAAAAGAAAAAAGAAAAAAGCAAAAAACTTGGAGACATATCAACGATCAACAAAGAGCCTTTTAATAGCTAAAATATTAAAAACTAGATGAATAACAGTTTAATTATCATAAAAGTCTACGTGTGGAATCCATTTTGTATCAAATTAGAAAATGTGATTTTCATTGGATCTATTTAACGCGAAACGAGTTGAAAGTTAATTAACTGCTTAAAATAAATAAGCTTT
>VCJH01000120.1:23334-35084 GCA_024140565.1 Backusella australiensis | reverse complement strand
TAAAAGGTTTTTTTTTTTTTTTTTTTTTTTTCCTCTTTTCTTTTCCATAGTTGAAATAGTAAAAATCAAACAAGCTTAAACTTTCTAAAAAAGATATAAAGTACACACAACATTGTTATCGGCAGCCTTTTGATACCAAATAACTGCTTTTTGTAGGTCTTTAAATCCATTTTCATTTTTGTAAATAACTCCCAAATTATAAAATGCACATATATTTCCTTGATTAGCTCCTTTTTTATACCATTCAATAGAGGTGTGAATGTTTTCAGTGACACCTTTTCCAAATTGATACAAATAACCAATTTCATTCATAGCTTCGATGTTTCCATTGTTTGCTGCCTTCAGATACCACTTCATAGCTTGTTTATAATCTCGTTATTACAAAAAAAAAAATCGTTTATAATCTCGTGCTACACTGTCTCCACGATAATATAATTAACCAATGTTATATTGAGCATTAGCATCGCCAGTAGATGCTGCCGTCATTAGCCAGCCCATAGCTTGTTTATAATCAATGGACACACCTCCTCCCCATCGATACATCTCACCAACTCAACGTTGTGAATAACCATGTTCTTGGAATGCCACTTTATAAAACCATGCAAATAATTTTTCGTAATTTTTCTTGTGGTAGTCATCACGAATTTTATAAAAAGCCTCGGGATCATTCTTTCTTGCTTTTTGAATTTCTTCTTCTATTACTGTAATTCCATTCTCTATTGTAGAATTTAAGTACATGAGTTGTCTAGTTCCTTAAAATGTGGCGTAAATATGAATAAACTTACTTTGTAAGGCTGGAAATAGTAACTTGTTGGTTAGCAAAATAAAGAGTAAACAACTTGAACAAAAAAGGATATTATGCTCGAGAAGAGCAAAAAGGTATTTGTTATTTGATTTATGAAAATAACTAAAAGCAACATTAAACCTCTTGATAGAGAAGAAAAAAAAAGACCAGGTGAACGATAGCAACAAGACCAATAATATTGCGACAGATGATGCTAGGAAAAGCCAACCAGCCACTACATCAATTAACAGTGAACAGTAAAACAAGTCAAATGGAGACCAAATAGAGATTTTAGTGGATACTCTTGAATTAAGAATAGATCAAAACAATAATAGTCACAGTAGCAGTGCCTTACAGGATGTTATCCAACAAGAACAGAAACAGCAGCATAAAGATATCAAGAGACTCAAAGAAAAATTGGCCACACTACATGTGGGATTAGAAGGTGATGCCATGAATAATCTCAACTACGACTCATCTGATGATGGCAACAACAATGAACTTAATTTCGATCCAGAATGCAGTAGTATCAGCGATAAAGACAATCAGAATGTTATAAAGAATATTCTTTAAAGTGCCGTTCATATTAACAGCACTGGATATCACGCTGAATTATGAAATATAAATATTCAGATTATGAAGGCCATAATGCAAACCTCGATCTTGAGCACTGTGGATAGTGAAAATCAAATAAAGATATTTTATGTATCTGATGGATCCCAACATCAAAGAAAAATTTGGTTCTTTCTAGATAAGGACCAATGATTTTATTAAGGATAGTGGATCGCTTTTCCTTTTTTTTACTATTTCTCATAATACTAATGACGAATATACACCTGGTGTCTGTTAATAAAGAATATAAACTATACACCTCTTGAATTATTGTATATCTTAAATAGCAGGATAAAACTTGATACTCTTTTCCCAAAGTAGACCCACTTTAGGGTGTAAAATATTAAATAAGAAAATTACAAACGTATAGTATTAGATAATAATGAGATTTTAACACATAGGTAAAGAAACCACATGTAACTATAAAGGAGTTTAAGTAAACAGGTATTTTGACTTGAGAGTACCAAATATGATACCGCGTGATATCAAAATGCCCCTGAATGCAAGTGCCACTTTATCAAGCCACACTTTCTCCTAAGAGAGCTTCAATATTAACATGTATGGCAATGATACCTTCTAGAATACAGAATGCATTCAAGTCATTTTCTTATTGTGAAGTGGACACTATCCAAGTATATAAGCCATCATTTACAACTTGAGCAAATACCTAATAATCATTTTAAGGCTTTCCTTTAAAGACGTTCCTGAGATTAGTGGGGCTTTGTTCGTGTCACTTTGTTTTTTAGTACACTTAATAAATTGGTCATGGCTTTCATCATCTTTTTCTTTCTCATTTTTCTACTTTTATTTCTCTTATTTAAAACAAATGCCAGAACTTTTTGAAAAGAATACAAAAGATACCAATAAAGATCCAGCTCGTGAAGAATACATTGATGAGGAGCTATTTCAAGCCTTACAAGGTAGGTACACTCATGTTGAACTCGACATTGCAGAGATTACGAATACTCAATAACTTGCAATGAACTACACGAAATCAAGCTGATGGGATTGCAATAACGGAACAAGATATTCAAAACGCAAGAGAGAATGATCCAGAGACACTTTATAAACTTGGTGACATTTACTACAAGAATAGAAATTACGATAAATCATTTGCATGGTTTTATAAAGCAGCACTTCAAGAGCATGCTGAAGCACAGGCGCAAGTTGGTTGGATGTATATACTGGGAGAAGGCGTATCCGAAGATTATAAGCTAGCTATGAATTGGTCAATGAAGGCAGCATCAGCTGGAAATGCTAATGGTCAATATTACATTGGTGGATTATATAATTTTGGAAATGGTGTACCACAAGATTGTAAAAAAGCTATGGATTGGTACTTGAAAGCAGCAAACAAAGGAAATACAGATGCGATGAATGAAATTGGTTTCATGTATGAATATGGAGAAGGTGTCACCAGAAACCTTCCCACCGCTATTGAATGGTATACAAAGGCAGCTGATCAAGGCAATTACTGGGCTCAGGATAAATTGGGATATATTTACAAAAATGAAGAAGGATATAAAGATCTACAAAAAGCAATTAATTGGTATCAAAAGGCTGCTAATAATGGCGACTTGAAGGCAAAACAGAACGCAAAAAAACTAAACGAACAAGGGCATTATGCTAAGGAAGAAGAGCAAGAAGGTATCTATCATTAGTATTCGAGATTAAAATGATAAGCAATAATAACAGTAGTACTGCGACAGATGATGCCAACAATGAGAATGATCCCGAGACACTATATAAAATTGGTGAAGCTTATTATAAGAAGTATAGATACGAGAAAGCATTTGCATTGTTTCATAAAGCAGCACTCCTTGATCATGCTGACTCACAGGCGCAAGTTGGTTTTATGTATACCTGGGGATATGGTGTATCCAAAGATTTTAAACAAGCTATGGACTGGTCAAAGAAGGCAGCATCTACTGGAAATGCCACTTCTCAATATAACATTGGTCGGTTATATTATTGTGGATATGGTGTACCACAAGATAAAAAACAAGCTATGGATTGGTACTTGAAGGCAGGAAACAATGGACATACAGAGGCTATGGATTCGGTTGGTTTCATGTATAAATGTGGACAAGGTGTTACCAAAAACATTCCCAGTGCTATTGAATGGTTTACAAAGGCAGCTGATCAAGGAGATGAAGATGCTCAATTTAATTTGGGAAACGTTTACAAAAATGAAGAAAGGTTTAAAGATTTACAAAAAGCAATTAGTTGGTATCAAAAGGCTGCTGATAATGGTCATCTGCTCGCAAAAGACAAAGTAAAAGAATTAAACGAACAAGGATATTATGCTAAAGAGGAAGAGCAAGAAGGTATTTATTATTAATATTCCAATTTAATATGATAAGCAATAACATTAAATATACTACTAGAAGAAGAAGAAGGAGAAATACATGAAAACAGTAACAACAATAATCTTGCAACAGATGATGCCAACAATGAGAAAAGTCAACCTGTCACTCCATCAAGCAACAGCAAACAGCATAATAACAAGACGGATCACGGCCAATTAAAGAGTTTAATAGATAATCTTCAGTTGAGAATGGATTCGATGGAGAAGGAGAATGAGCAAAGTAAAAACGATTTACAGAAAGAAAAGGATATACTCCAACAAGAAAAGACAAAAACAGAGGAAGAAAACAGACAACTCAGAGAAAAACTGGCAAAGTTGGAAGCAGCATCATCTAATAACTCTCGTGACAATATGAATCACAATTCACCTGATAATGAAGGCGATAATGAAAACGATATTAATTACGTTACCGAGTGCTATACAAGTGATGAAGATGGTACAGATGACACCAATCCAAATACGCTCGATCATCATTCAACTGCAATCTACGCAGACCGCACTTATGACTCTTCAGATAGCGAAGTTTACAAAAAATCATCATTAAAAAGCAACAGACATACTAAGAATATAAAATAATAATAAATTATGAAAGCTTTCAAATGGGGTTACAGGCTCAAAGGCAGTTGCCTTTTTTCTTAATAAATTACCATATATTTAAACATTTGTAGTTTTGTGTTTTCTTTTTCGATACTTTCTTACAAAGACCCTCTGGAACTATTACCATTGTTTTCAAAAGAAAGGAAGGTGATCTTTCGCACCTCGTTTGGTTGTATCTAATCTCACGATACATTTATCAAGGCACATTTTGGTAAGACAGATTTATGACTACCATTTGTAGACAGCAAAGCTTCTAGAATATGCAGTGTTTTTATGCTTATTCAAGTTGCTATGACAACCTCGATACTTTATTGAGATATAAGCTATGTTTTACAACTTTCACGAACGTCTATTATTCACTACAAGAATTTCCCATTCAAAAAGTAAGTCTGTAAAGCTTAATGAGGCCAGTTTGCCTTTGTTCGTGTGGCTTTGTTCCTAGATTTAAATTGATTCTGCCAAAAAAAGAGGGTTCCCTCTTTTGTTTTCCTCTTTCACTTTTCATTTTTAAAATCGAAAATAAAAATGAATGGAGAGACTGCGAATAAACACTCGGCGAGTGCTGAGCCATCTACTAAAGTATTTACTCGTTCTGAACTAGTTCAAGCCTTTAAATAGGCAATTTTAGTCATGCCGAACTTAGCAATCCAAAACTCAAGCTATGGTTTGGTTATTGAATAAGTGATTTGAAGAATACCTTTTATATATATCATATCTTATTACGCAAGTAAAAATCATAAGCATTTATTCTGTGTTATGATAAGTATAAAACAAATATATAGATGAATGATTTAATAATACAAGCAAGAGCAAAGTGTTTGGCAAGATTGGCAGAATCCAAATAGGAAATGTGATAAATATATGACAACTATTAATGAGCAAAGTAAATATATACATGGTGATCTTGTAATTAGATATGATTTTGGATGGTGTGGGGGTATCTTAAGGCTATAATGTCATTGAATTGATTGCACCCTCAGTAAAGTAAATGTCACCATCCTCCTTTCCTTGCACAGTTCGTCTTGGGCAGTGCGGTTATCTTGAAAATTTGTACCATTACATTCGATGTTATGACGCAACAACTCAATTTTCTTTAGTACGGTGAGGTTCTTATTAGAGTGGGAGTGGTATGACAGGGCCAACATGGATACCTTCACTCATCATCTCGCTGATATAAATATTATCATGACTTTTATAAATTATGAGATAAGTGCGATGGATTATGAGCAGCAAGAGATCAATGGTGCCTATTATCGTGCGAGTATCAAGCAATTTAAAATGGTGGATGTGAACAAGACTATGGTGCATCTCACTATAGCGCATTTTTATTTTAAAGAAAAGAAAGATTAGATATTACAAAAATAAAGCCTTACATCCACTAGTAGAACCGCCAATCCACCATCATCAGGATCGTACCATGTCCACCACCTCCACTCTCCTCCATTTACCTAATGCAGCTATCCAATGAAAATCTCATCACATTGCTAAACACAACCAACACTTTCCTCAAGACACTACAATCTTCAACAAAGAAACCGGGGAGAATATCCTCTCCCAAGACCCATCCATGCTTATACACATGGCTCAGGATTCTTAGATGGTAAACGAGTGTGTGCATCAAATCTTCATTATTAACAAGTCATGTAACCGCTTCCGACTCGGTGCAAGCCAATTTTGATATTGTTAAAAAAATACGGAGACGATGGCGATGTGCATCCTGTAAACATAACCACCCGAGTGATTTCAATAGGCTTGCCTCCAGCAGAGTGTGGGCGAGGGGGTTCCATGGACAGGTTGCATATGGCCTGGAGTATAGGAAGAACTTGGTCTTCGCATTTTGTACGAAGTTTGGAGACCAGGTGTTGAGAGAGAGAGTGCGCTGAGGTGCAAGGTGTGTCGGAAAAAGAGGTGGATGCTGTAATTGTTACTCTGTACAAGTGCCAGACCCCAACTACTTAAAAAGTCAAACAATGCCTCCCTCTTCCTCTCTGCTTTTTTGCTTACCATGAATATATCCAAATAGGATCATCATCCAAAAACACAGCTGCGCCAAACTCATTAAATGCGGTGATCTACTGAGACTAGTAATCACTTGTATTGAAACCTCCGCGACAGAGTATCCCCAAAGACCATGTCAAGACCTCTAAAGAATCAAAATCCTCTCCTTCAGCCAATGTCTTTACTTGGGCGGGCCCCGTGGTGTCATCAACAGAGGATCAATCTCCTCGAGTTTGGATATATAAGGGCCGTTGCAAGAGCATCGATAAATTTAAGGCCGGCCAATTGTGGGCGATAAGAACTATTATCAGTTGAAATGTTTGCGATTGCCCAAGCCATCTGTTTTATGGGAGCCTTGGTCAGTATTCAACCAATGTCAAACAAACATTACCTGAGCCTGTATCCTGAACCTTTTTGAATAGTAGAAGCCTTGAATAAGTGCAATACTAGAACCTGATTTATCCAGACGAGCTGCTTGTTATGTGCTTTCAAACTTTTAAACATGTAAAGAATCAACCAAGAGAATATCTACTTACAGTCAAGTTTGTAACAATCCATGCAGTCTCATACTTTTTGATATTCTTTAATAATTGAGACAATACAGAGAAAGCGATATACCATTTGCCTTTATAGCAGGGTCATCTGTCGCAGTTAAAAAGAACATTCAAATACATGCAAGATACCCTCACCAAGCACGTTTTTCAATTCGCTGTTCCGAAATATCTAAGGGAATGACAAATATAAAGTCTTGACATACACAAGTGTACTCACCCTTTTGATAAGTAGCTTCGAATGGTGCGCAATAAATACAGTACATTCTCAGCACTGTCTGAACCAGTCCGATATAACTTGACACACCTATTTTTTGAGAAAAAGTTAGGTGTGTAACTATACAAGTTTGGCTTACAGTGTCATCCTCGACATTAAGCATCTCTTGATTTGGGTCAATGTGTGAATGTTCAAACTCTTTAGTTAATGTCAATAACTCAAGATCTTGGTCAGATTCATTCGACATTTTGAGGTGTTAAAGAAAAAAGAATGAGTGATAAAGAGAGATAAATTCATGCAAGTCATTCACAGTATTTCACCCAGGGCGGTGATTTGATTTTCTTCAAAAATGGCAATCCCATTGAGACGCTTTTTAAAAAAGTAATGAACCAAGTGGGAGATTTATCATGGCGAAGAGGAGATAACAACCTCCTCCCCCCTCTCTCTTCTGTCAAAAGACGTTTTATTAAAATAGATCATTCCAATTCATCATCCTTAATAAAGGATTGTGTCTTTTCTTCAAATGTATTGTCTTGAATGGACTCAAACCAGCAGTGTTGTTTTATTTAATCAGGTCTTCAAAATGGGGTTTTAAGGGGAATCAGGTACATAAACGGTTTGTGATTTATCATGATTGTTTTCTTCCTGTTTGTAATATTCAAAAGAGACTTTTACAACAAAGTGAAACCTAGTTCTGTTTGGGTATAGCTAAGGACGGTGGTGATTTTGAAGTGATCAAGCAATTCGGTGGGTATTGTTACAATTATAAAGTCTCTCTATCGTGAACGTCCGTGCTGCCACTTTTTCTCCATTGTTGGTGTAGTTAATATATTGTTTGATCTATAAAACGAAGTGTATACAGGATATATAGATCCATGTTGCTAGCTTTACCAACCTTTGCAACAGCTCTTTCAATAGCTTTAAGAAAGCACGTGCACATAATTAAATAGCATATATGTGATTGTTGATTTGGATAATTGTATCATCATCCTATAGCTTGGACATCTTCATAAAGTAAATCAGGTCTCATAACAACTGCAAATGAAACATTATCTAGTCAAGTCAATGTATATTTAATGTGGTTTGTATGCTGCATGTAACCTATAATTTCTATTTTTCGAAAAGACCAGTATAACACAACATTATAAATGGAAAATCCCTGGATTTACAAAACATATTTTAGAGCAAAAAGCACCAAGATAAAAATCGAATCAGCTCGTATTCTTATGTAAAGCATAAATAGGATAAAAAAAATTGGTCACTCACATATAAATGTGACGAGTAGATAATGTTGGGCTATCCAAAAGAAAGAAAAAAAGCCATATCATTTTGAAATTCCAGGTTGTATCCAATCACTGGCCATGTGCTTGTCTTCACCACAAAAAAAGATGGGTAGATTTGGAAACTTTCAACCACATACTTAAACTTAATATAAACATAATAATGAATCATTGATTGATAGAAAATGAGCACTATTCTTATACAGTGTTGCTATCACATACTAAAAAAATAATCATGCATATATAGCAAGATGGTATAACAAGGGAAATGATGACTTGATTATTTTATGGAGCGTTGTTGTTGTTTTATTCATTTATCAGAAGCAAGATTATATGGCTTATATTCTGCAGGACTTATAAGGAGAAAGGGAAACATGGTTATCTTTTTTATCTTCTTTCTCTCTCTTTCTTTTATACGAAATCTAAAATGGAAAGATTTCCCATAGAAGTACGGAACATAGTGCGCAATCGTCTCACTCTACATGAAAGACTGGAATCCGGACGTGTCTCTCGTAGTTGGTGGTCCGCTCTCGATGATTCCTTTTTGTTCTAGAAGGTTGAAATATACGATAGTATCAATCATTTCAATTCGTCTATGAACATGATTGAAAATTCACCTCAGCGCACAGAACACGTTAACGAACTTATACTCGATGACTGTATTAACTTGGCCCTCAACAAGCGGACCCTTTGCCATATATTTTTCAATGCACGCATCATCTTCTCTTTTTATGATCTATCAGTGACATTCTAGTCATCTCAAGTCTTTTTGTGTCACTTGGGCAATGGATCGACCAACCAACCAAATTTGATATCCATTTTGTACAATCGATTCGCTGTGTGGAACATAAAAAGATGAGTATCGACTGATATAAACTTGTATTATGCCATCTACTTACAACAACAGTTAAAAGAGGAGCCTTTGCTGGTCCAATATCAATATGGCATCAAAGGGTCAGCAATACGAGGTTGAATGATACCTTCCCACACACTTCCACCCCCTGGATGGCTTGATATTACTGTCCCTTATCATGTGTGCCTTCAAGTCAACATCATCATGCTCTGCATTCATCCAGTCAGGTTTTGTCATTAAGCCAAAAGGCATGGTGTGCTTAAATATGGAACTGGTTGTCGGTGATTTGCTCTTTCATTTGCATTGGGTGTGGTCGATGGATGCCATGAGCTTTGATTCGAATATATCAATCCAACCTCTTTATTCGATTATTGGAGAGCAGTGGTTCATATGATATAATGGTGCTACCAATCACTGCTTTCTATACATACAAAGTCAGTCATACAATCTGATACATGGCTTATGCTACTTGGTTACCTTGTTACATACTATCAATACAATCAGCGTATATCTACTCATACAAGTTACTGGTATAAAATCTACTTTCTGCATCTGGTCATTTGGAAGTTACATGGAACTGGATCCACACACAGTTCTTCATAACGACATTGTCTTTCAATATTGGTTTCGTTTCGTCAGTTGCTACAAGTCATGACAGCAGGCAGCGAAGAAAGACATTGTTCTCGCATTTGTTTTGGTTTGATGAGGCAATCAGTTCTTCATGGTCGAAATTGTTGAACGCAAATGATTACTTGGCTGGCGTTTGATATATTACAAGTTGAACGAGGGAAAGAAAGAAAGAAGAAACAAACAAGCAACAAAAAAAAACAAGTGAAGGACTTTGATTGGTTCTTGGAAACGATCTACAATCTGATTGATGTATTACATCATTGATAAGGAGCTACTCTACTTGATCTGGTAATCTACAAGACAATGATATCGATTCTCCAATTACAATACATATCAAGCAAATCGAGGCAGCAGATTACATCCAAGCAAACAAAAAAAGGCAAGGATAGAAACGAAAATCACAGCAACACAACGCATCCAAGCATAAACCCCCCCAAATCTCGTATACGCTTTTTTGTAAAGTCGACGCTTCCTCGACTCGTATTTTCGAATTCGGATACAGGGAAAGCTCTTAGATTGTGATTATTACATTATAAAATACATGATTCAACGATGCCAACATCTTTTTCTTGATTAGTTGAGGGCAGTTACACCGCTGACCTGAAAGACACAGTCTCTCAAGTGGGTAAAACTATTAGGCATACGTTAAAAGTATTAAATGATGATAAGCATAGTTTGATTCCTATGATCAAACAATAAAAGGGTGATGCGTGTAACAACAGTCAAATGGAAAAAAGTTTACATTTCTCTATTCCAAAAAGGATAAAACGAAATCAAGATCAAAGCGGATAATCATTGAAGGCGCTCCGAAAAAATAAAAAAATTCCCATTATTCATTTTTAGATTTTTTTATTAACCTTCGTCTTTGGAGATATGAATAAACTGGTTGCTTCTACAAATACATCACCGTTCAAGGATTCTAAAGTGGCAGACAGGTATGCCTTTCGATCCTGCACATCGTCTAAGTTGGCTCGAACAACAACCCACTGGTTGGAAAAGATGGGCTGCTTATAATTGATATTCAGATAGGCGGTGAAACCCACTTTGTTTGGAAGAGAAGGAAAAGACTATTTGCGTTTTAATAATACAGCAGTCAAGCAAAGACATGAACAACTTACTACACCAGCAAATGCTTCATCCAGAATGGAAGCAGCCAACCCGCCATGGATGACACCATCGTGACCACATAGGTTTTTACCGAGATGCATGATGGTCAATAGCTTGGTAACGGGCTGGTTATGAAATAAAAGTGGCGGAACTGCGACCAATCCAGGTCCTCTTAATGACTTTTTTATATAATATTAGTCATCTCTCTCTCTCTCTTTATATTCAATTATGTATTGATCCTTACTGTACATAATAATGAATGCTCTCTTGCGCTCTTTGTGAGATGGGAATATGCGGTCTTTTCATGCAATAAAGGGTCTTCTCTACATTGCTTGACAATGTCTAAATTATCTCTTTGATATTCTATCAGTTTCACTTCATCCTCGACTGTTTCCACTGTTGCTGCTGTTGCTGCTGCTGATGCTGTATTGTAACATCTTTTATAAAGAGGCAAGCTTCTTCTTAGGACGGCTGTCAACATGATAATAAGAAAACACAACAAAAAAAAAAGGGAGAAAAAAGAAAGAAAAGAGAATAAGAGTTTGGTAATCTTACTGGGTTTTCAGTAAGAATTCGCGAAAGCGGCAAACCAATTAACCAAAAGTGGAATTAGATTTCGTCAAAGTGGCAAAGTAATTGGTTCATTTAGGAAAGAATTTTAGTCAATTTCGTGCGACAATATTCGTGTTGAATGAACTATTAAATTGGTATGTAATAAGGTCAGTACAATGCTCATCCATTTCAGTTTAAATG
>VCJH01001194.1:0-11656 GCA_024140565.1 Backusella australiensis | reverse complement strand
AAAAAAAAAAAGTGTACACAAAATGGGCGGATGTTTTTTTTGTTTTTGTTTTTATTTTATCCAGGCAGGAACTGTCTTTTTAAATTCAGTCTAAATTGTGAGCTAATTGCTTCCAACCTTAATGCACACAAAGTAATCATGTTATCTACGAGATGAACACCGCAAATGGCACGCTGGAGAATGATACGAGAAACACTGCAGTTTCCTTCACACTTTTGACACACTTCCCATGTATTACTCTCATCATCTCTCATGTCAAGGTATGCCTTTAGCGACTTGACCTGCGAATCATCAATCGTTATGGCACAATAATCATCAAGATACATTTCACTGTTGACGCCATTGGATGCCTTTGCCGTATGTGCCATGTTGCGCATCTTTTTCATGTCGCTGTCGTTCATTTCAAATGTAAGTTTAAACTCGTCCTGTTTACGATGGATTTGCATCGAGGTATCTGCAATCTGGACAAGCAGTGCATGTGGGGGTCCGTCTGCAGCTCGCTTATACTGTATATGCGTGAAGCACCAATCGGCAACTGTCATTTCGTTTAATGGCTTGCTGATGGTTGTATTTGCTTGAGTGGCCTTTGACTCTAGCATATTGACAACACGGATATCCTGCAACAATAAAAGCACTTCTCGGTTCATGCCCTCACCAAATCCCGCCACTGACTGTTGAGCCGTCAAGAGCTTATCACTCAATTGTCTAAACACGTAATATTGTGCATCCTTGAGTAGGTTCTTTCGATGCATTTCGTCTCTAATATGAATTGTGTAACCGCGGAGATGGTTTACAATGTCTGCAAATATGTCTGGATCTCTATCAATGTAAATCGGAGGCGTACCATCTGCTCCATGAGGCGATAGAAACGAATGCATTAAAGGCCCCGTAAAAAAGTTGTGTGTCCCATCTACATGGTAATGGCCAATGAATAAACAAGGCGATACTCTCCATTTATACATGTAATATATACTTTACCTTTACGAAACAAATCCCATGGTAATCTAAATATTCTCCCACCCACGTTTATAAAAAGATACTCTTGCAAGCACTTCTTTAGCCGTGTCAATCCATAATAGGTAGCGTCGAACAACAATGATTGGGCCTGTATATCGTCTGTAGGTCGCACATAATAACCACGCAAGTGCCGAACAATTACCTCAAAGATATCAGGATCGCGGTCCACATACATCACTTTGGTCTTTTTCTTTCGGAAATACTCTAAAAAGAAATTGGTGGGCCCGTCGCTCTTTAGCGACTCCCAACTAAGTCTAAACACTCGTCCTCCTACTGCAATCGTAAAAACAGCCTGATTAGGTGGCTCGAAATTAGTGTCTACTGCGCTGCTTTGCTGCGGTAAGGTTGCTGTTGTTGCTGGTAGTGGTGGTGTTGCTGTCGTTGCTACTGTTGATGTTAATATGGGTCCTGTAGGTTGGGTTTGTGTTGCAGGAACCGTGTTGTCAAGGCCAACATTTGGAATCCCTTGTACATTTCCAGGATTTGCTTGGTCTGTTACAAATAAAAAGAAATCGTCTGGAATGGCGGGATCTTGAGATGGGTTAATTGGAAAACCATAGTCAAAGTTGAGAAAATCCGTCGGATCGTTGGGGTCGTTCAGTCTTCGTTTTTTATTAGGGTCATTTTCCATATTCCTTTATTTTGTTCACTGGAAACGAGAAGAAAAACATACTAAGTCGTTTATTGGGATTAAGACATTGAGAAAAAAAAACTCAGCCTCATTAATTGCAAAAATGATTGGTTCTTGGATGATATTGAACAAGAAGAAATGCGACTTTTGAATCATATAAAGGTTTTGCTTTTTTGCTACAGCAACAATTTGAACCTGAGATGTTTTTGAATCAAATGTATAAGCTTTAATCGGGCCAATCAATGGAGCGCAATCAAGTGGCGTATTAGATATCAAGGCCCTTTTCTTTGTTATCTTTAAAACGTGTGCTGTTGTCACCTACAGAAAACGATGTTTACATGTTTACATTTTGACTCAAGAATCTAAGATATAAATATATCATTATAAGCGTGCGTTCGTACGTATAATAGAACACTAAATCAAAGCTATCACTATAGTAACGATTTTACATACAATCGTAACCGTACGAGACAAAAACAACTTTGTCCTGCGCAATGTTACCTATCAAGAATGCAATACAAGGTTAATGGGGAACCGTTATTATATTAATTGTCAAGCTTATCGCATTTTTATATACATTTATATCTTAAATATTTTTTTATATGGGATTATAATGGAAATGCCTCAAATAAATTGTGGCTGGAATCACATCTCTCTTTTTCTGAATTTAACCCAGAAAACATGGAGTTCGAATTCCATTTCTTTATATAATACCTTGACTGTTACAGGAATTCGATACTTATTAAATGATATCTTGTCTAATTAATGAGGTGGTATTGATGATATTGAAGTAATATAAAAAGCAAGTCTCTTTAATAAGGTTACATTAAAAATGGATTTTGGCGTTGTTTGGCATGTGATTCTTTTATTGACAAACAAACCAAATACAGTCTTACAGATTATACTATATATTTTATTTCTTGCTACTATCACTGTCATTGTTCCATGGTATATCAATTAAAGGACTGTTATTATACGAATGATGCTTTTTTACGGGCTAAATAACACATCTGTCATTTATTAAAAGTAATACAATTAGAGATGTCAATAAGCAGCAAAAAATGAAAACCTGGTAATCGTAACATCAAAGGGAAAAAATACTATTTTATTTACAGAAGCACATGAATACGATCACCTTTGGAAATTACAAATGATCACATGGTGTACATATCAAAAAAGGGGGTATGACCTCTAATTCTACATTAAGCAGAGCCAATTTGCATGAAACTTTGTACTCCTTTAAAGCGCATAAAGTTCAGATTGGCACATTACTAAAAAGCGAGGGAGAAGTCTCTATAATGTGATCTTGTGTGTTTATTTTTACAAACACTGGGCTTTTTATTGACCTGAAATCATGTTTGATGATATATTCCATAAGAGTAAAAGAACCAGATCATAAATCATTAGGTTTCTCACGGAAAAGTATGGGAGCATAGGATTTTTGTTAGTTTTATATACATATATACTGAAGGTAGCAACTTTTACTCAGATATTAGACATATATACGCTTTGGTGTATTTTTTCATACAAAATGACCTTATCTAATAATATGAACAGATATCTATATCTTCTCTCGATGAAAAACAAAATTGTTTAATTGACTTCTCAACGATTGTTATTATAATTACGTATAATTGCTGTAATTGCCAATAAATGGTAAAGAACCTTTTTTATTAATTAAAAATGTATAACTTTCCTAAGTTGTCACGATAAATATATGATTACTTGACTTTCTAAGGAATAGCTTTGTGTTCTTTCCTTAAGCAAATACGTGCTAAAAATATGATGCTAACCTTTTTATAAACGCAAGTGCTACATTTAACTGCTTTCATCTATAAAAAAAAGTGGTCCCTTCTCCTACTCGATTGATAGACCAGTGTGAAATTATATATAGGAACGTAAACCTGCTTTTATTAAATATTTATACCATCATCAAATGAGATATTCAAACAGCCAAACCAAGCCAAAAAGAAGATATAATAACTATAGAACAATATATTATTTCAGAATAAAGATATCGCTTCTCCACCTTCCTATCCTCAATGTAGAGTCCCTGTATTCGAATATCAATGTGATTTCATAACACAGTGAACTAGACACATTAATTAGCATAATAGGGGCTGTAAAATACCTTTTTTTGAACCTTTTTTTTTATAAGTCAATAAAAAAGTATAATGATTTAATAGTACTCATTAGAATGTGCATTCTCAAGGAAGTAAAAACTTTAGTGCCATTTCTTGTCTATTTAGATTTTTTTCAAAGCATTTGATTCTTTTTATTTAGTACATGAAAAATTTCTTATATAAATTAAAACAAAGGTGTTTTTTTACAATAAAGTGGGCAATTATCATAATAAAATAAAGAAAAACTGCTATTAGTAGATATGGGTTGCTTACCACAATGTCAATCACTTGTTGTATTCTGGTTGCTCACTGTTGGAGCTACCCAGTGCCATAGCCATTTTGTAAACTGCTTCTCCAAGTTGAGACATATCGTCTTTATCAGGATTTGATTTCAAATTTTCTTTTTGGTCTTCGCTGTTGTTTGGTTTCAGAATGCTGATTTCACGCATGAATTCTTGGATTTTCTCATCCTTTTCTCTGTTTTTATTCTCTGATACCTCCAGTTTTTGCTCTAACGATTCCAATTTATCTTGAAGAGTTTTTATTTTTTTGTTTTTCTCCTTCAGCATATTTTCCATTTTAATGCATTCTACAGTTATTATGAAACACTATTAGAAAAGTATATACAAGCCCTATTACGATAGTTACCCCTTTTCCTGTAGCTAATATGATGACCTTGACGGTTTAATCGATCGATACAGGTTCTTGCATCAATGTAGCCTTGACTTGCGCTTTTTTCATACCACTCGATGGCTGCCTATTTATTCACAGCAGTTCCGGAGCCGTATTCGTAACAGTATGCAACTTCATACTGTGCGGCTTCATTTCCGTTAGTTGCTGCGTCGAGATACCAAGTAAATGCCCCTTTTCTATCTCTTGGCACACCTTTTCCATATTGATACACCAATCCTAAATTCCACTGAGAATATCCGTCACCTTTAGCAGCACCCAGAAGATACCAATTCATTGCCTTGCTATAGTCCTTAATATCATAATAAATATCAGCGATTTTTGAAAACGCTTTGGGATCATCATTTTCGGCTTTATTCAGAACAGTCTCTTCTAGTTGAATATCAACATCTATTATGCAAGTTGATGCGTTAGTATTCCTTCTTTGTTTTCTACTAGGCAAATAGTAACCATTAAAATGTTGAAGTAGCGTTTCCTTGCTCAATTCGATGAAAGACATTCGGTCTTGAATTTAAAAAACAAATCGAGAGAAAGAAAGAAGAAATGAATAATAACATTTTAAATACTAAGATTGGGCGTTTAATCATTGTGGGAAAAGAGGAGGTTTTAGTCGCAATGGGATAATCATAGAACCTAAAACTTGTTGGTGATAAAACATATCAATAAGAGGTAGTTACTATAATTATTTTAGAAAGAAGTACTTGTAAGGAAGTAGATGGAAAAAGTGATGTTTTTATCAATCAAATATTTAAGCCCAGTTTTGCTTTTATGCATGACTTGTACGAGTTTTGATCTTCATCATTTAGCTGACACATGTGTAGTATTATTGAATATGTAGATATTGGATTGCTAATTCATAAGAAATGAGCATAGATTTTAAATAATAATCACGGTTTCTTACAAGTCTTATTACCTCAGCCCAAGGAGGAATCTGTATTTAATAAGAAAGAAGGTGTCATGATTCTAGAACAACTGTGTTAAATAGCATTATAAACACATGAACGGAATAGTCTATCAATTTCTTGAAGCACTTGAATAATTAATAATAAAAAGACAACACAGATGAGACGATAACTTTATAACAAACCACTTCGTTCACCACAAAGGAAAATGCTTTTTATTATTATTATTTAAAAATCAAATGTATACATGATTATAGATTTGAATAACTTTTTTTTTTTTTATAAATATATTCTCCAATGTCACTTCCATCAAAACTTCTCAGGCACAGCTTTATCATTGGAACCATTCAAGAACCTTGGTTTTCTTTTTTTATACTGACCGCACCATTCAAGTATTGTTTGTAGTATTTTCTGGCGGTAGACTTACTCATATCTGCCTTCATAGAAGCAGAATATACGGACATTTTATCATCCAATTAACTCCTCTATTTGATGTTTTGTGTACCGTTTACCGAATTTCCCTTTTTCACCTGGGATTCTGTGATTTGGATCGTTTAAATATTGATTATAGTATTTTATAGCACTATACGGAGACATCTTTGTTTTGCGTGAAGCGGCTGCTATTGACATTTTTTCATCGACGATGTAACCAATTAGTTCTGTTATCTGTTTATTTGTAAAACGTCTATTATTTCCGATGTTCTTGTTTGTCACAGGGATTGCGTGATTAGGGTCATCCATATATTTATCGTAATATTTTTTTGCAGTACTAACGGTCATTTTTGCCTTTATTGAAGCAGCTATTAACGGCATGTTGTCATTGACGATATACTGAATGAGCTATGTCACTTTCTCCTGCGAACAAGACGGATGGAAACCAGCGACACTCTTCCCTGGAACAGGAATTTGGCGATCTGGGTCATTTAAATAGAGATTATAGTATCTTCCGCCGCTTCGTTCGGACATGTTGGCTTTTATTGAAGCGTCTTCTATGGATAGCTTGTCATTAACAATGTAACCAATTAATGATTCTATTTGCTCTTGTGTAATTATTCTACGAGAAAAGCCTGCTTTATTTGGAACAGAAATTTTGTGATCTGGATCCCTTAAATAGCGTTCGTAATACCTTCTAGCTGTATGCTCACCTACATTTACTTTAATTGAAGCCGTTTGTATCGACATGTTGTCATTGACGATATAATGGATTAGTCTTGTTATTTGGTCTTGACTGCAGGCGTTATTGCATTTATACAAGTGTCTGAATGGTAAGGGAATGTTGTGGTTTGGATCTTCAGTGTATCTTTTGTAGTAGACTTGGGCAGCACTAAAGGTCATATTGGCAGCTCTAGAGGCTTCTCTCAAAGACATCCCGTCGTCAACGATATATCCAATCAGCGTCTTTATTTCTTCATATGTATATCTTGATTTAGGACGTGTGTGCAATAATGGGCTTTTTTTTTGGATCCTTCTTGTATCGGTAGTAGTATAGAGACCCTGTAAAATGGTCTATATTTACTTTCCTTGAAGCTGCTCTTATAGACATGTTTTTGTTTATGACATTATCAATGAATTGTTTAGCCTGTTCTTCTGTAACTGGCGTTATTTTCCTCCGTGCTGGTAGCGGTTTTAGCAAACATTTTGTATCAGTTCCTTCCTCCTGCTTGACTTGACGAACAGGCGAGAGACGGTGGTTATTCCCTTTAGACACTTTTCTCTTTGCTATTTTGCTGGTTTCTTTTGCTGTATTTCTGACCTTATTTAAAAGTCGATTACTTGTACATTCTTTCTCTGTTATTTGACTGGCTACTGTTTGGCTTCGCGTTTTAGCCATTTATTGTTAATGTTGTGTTAAGTAAAGTTTATTGACGAAAAATAGAATGACGGGAAAAAAAGCTGGAGTTCGCGTTTCTTCTGTTTGCTATTGTTTTTTGGTATTGAAACTCAGGATTTTATGTGTTTCAGCTTTGTATTGAAGAGAAAATGAAGCTACTGGATAAAAGATGAACAGTACTTCATGAATTAGAGTAGTGGAGAAGAATCTTTGTAACTAGAGTTTCTCTGTCATGACTACCACAAATGCTTTTGCACATACAATTGGCTTTAATAAAAAGATTATTGCTTGCAGTTTCTTTATTTTTCCATTAACTTGTATAAATGCATTGTGAAGTAGTGGATGACTTGTATCTCTCTTTAAAGCAACCAGATAAAAAAAGTCAAGCGAGATGATATTCAAACATTTCTGCTAATCCAATGGAAGAAACAGACATTTAGTAATACACAAAAATAAAGTTTTGCCTCATTTTCCAAATGGAGTAATTTCCTTTCACTTTCTGTTTTTTTTCCTGGTTGTCTCATTCACAATAACATCAATGGTTTACCTGAAAGCATGTTTTCTCCGCTTTTTATTTTTTTGTTTTCCATTATATTTGGCCATCAATGAATAAAGAATCTAAATATCATCTATTGTTCGCACTGTTTATTAACAACGTTTTATTTTCCCTTGTGAAGCTAAAAACAATACCGCCCTGAAATACGTGACTGGCACTCGCTTAAATTGTTTTTGGGAAAACCCTATCGATTTTTCCTTTTCTTTCCTCATTAAACCCTATTTCCTTTCTTTTTCCCTGAACCCACCACACCAGTTACCCAGAATATACTTTCCTTTTATTTATCCCTTATAAACTATGAGATATATACAAGTGTGTAAAGCCTTGTATGACTATGAGGCTCGAACCGAAGAAGAGCTTAGCATACAAGAAGAGGATATCCTTTATGTTATTGAAAAAGAAGACGATGAATGGTGGAAGACAGAATTAAAGCAATCAAATGGCGAAGAGCCCGGGCCTGTTGGTTTAGTACCAGCTGCGTATTTAGAAGATGTAAATAACTTTGTATAGCCATATAAAACCACTTATTGATTCTTGTTCTTTATTCAGGTCCCTCCTATTGGTCTCGTGCGTGCCGAGTTTGACTATCAAGCACAGCAAGAAGAGGAACTTAGCTTTGGAGAAGGAGAGGAAATGGAATTAATTGAAAATGATGATCCCGACTGGTATCTTGTCAAGATGAGAAATGGAGAAATTGGACTTGCTCCAAGCAACTATATTGTGGACGCAGCCGAAGCTGCTACAGCTGGCCAAGAAGAAGAAAGTTTAGCACCAATTGCTCCTGCTGCTGCTGCTGCTGTTGCCACCGTTCCCGTGGTTGCACAGCCTCCTGTTCAGCCTATCAAATCACACCCTGTAAGGTTTAAATCCATGCTTCAGTTTTCCTTATCGAGTACATTAATTTATTTTTATTTTCTTCATTTATAGACTGGTGCACCTCGAGAATTGATTTTAGATGAAGCACAGTCATGGACGGTTCATGAATACGATCAAGCTAAAAAGAAGAAGAAGAAGAGCAAGGGTAATTTGTTAATCGGCAATGGTATGATCTGCTATGGCAGTGAAACAGATAAAGCATTGCCTGTCCAGCAATACTCTATCCTTGAAGTTACAAAATATTTGGTTGACGGAAAGAATCTTCATCTTGAAATTGAGGGCAGTAAACATGCTGAATACGATTTCCAGGCAGCATCAAAGTCGGAAGCAAAGGCTATTTTAGCCAAGATTGGCGAATCAACAAAAGCCGCTCAATTGGCTGGCACGCATGTCAACACCTCTACTCAGATTCCAGCATCAGTACCTGCTCCTCCTCCAGTATCTCAGCCTATTCAGCAGTATGTACCACCCGTAGTTCACGCCCCTCCACCTCCTCCCGAGCCCGAAGATCCAACACCCAACTGTGTCCCTAAATGGGGTATTTCGATTTATTCATTTGATGCCGAAGGAGGTGAAGAAATGTCGGTCAAGGAAAACGAGCATATTTATGTGGTAGATTATGAGAGAACAGATGGCTGGTGGGAAGTACAAAAAGTGGATGGAGAAGTGGGCATCATTCCTAGCTCCTATGTTCAATTCGACGACGAGGATAATGATGCTATCCCCGCCGCCGCTGGCAACAACGTGGATGATATTCGTAGAAAACGTGAACAAGAAGAACGCGAATTACAAAGTCGTCGTTTGGCTGAAGAAAGAGAGCGTGAAGAGCAGAAACGTCGTGAGCAAGAAGAACGCGAGCGCCGCTTTGAAGAAGAAAATAGTAGACGTGAAGAGGAAGCCCGTAGACGTGAAGAAGAGAGTCGTCGTAGACAGCAAGAGGAAGATCGCCGTAGACAGGTACAGGAAGCAGCTAAACGTGCTGAGGAAGAACGTTTAAGAAAGATTGAAGAGGACTATAGACGTAGTGATATGGAACGAAAGGCTTCTCGTTCTGTATCGAGATCAGGAACAGTCTCTAGATCCAACACTGTTTCAAAGAGTCATCAAGATCTTCCCAAGCCAGATCCTACAAAGATCAGGACATGGACTGATCGTTCGGGCACCTTTAGAGTGGAGGCACAATTTATTGATTTCCACAACGGAAAACTACGTCTTCACAAATTAAACGGTGTTAAAATCGATGTACCTGTGGAGAAGATGTGTGCCGAAGATGTTCGTTGGGTAGATCAGCAACAGCGTAGAGTATCAACACCAGCTCCAGTAGCAGTCCAAGAACCATCAGAGCCCATTTTAAATAGATCAAACACATTACAGTCTGGTCAGAAGAAATTGAATAAAAGATGGGATTGGTTTGATTGGTTTATGGCTATTGGTATTCCCATGCAGGCATCTCTTCAATACGCATCCTCTTTCAAAGGAGAAAAACTCGATGATAGTGATATCAGTCAATTGACACACAAGCAAATGAAGACTTTGGGATTAAAAGAAGATCATGTCAGACGCATTGAGCGCTTTATTGAAACTGGTGTATCTGAAGATCCTGAGGAAGAACTCAAAAAGAAAGAACAGCTTCAAAACGATGAGGAATTGGCGAGAAAATTACAGAACGAATGGCAAAATTCAGATGTATCGCCTAACGCCAAGCCTGCTTCTCGACCTAGACCACCTCTTTCCGCTCCCAACGCAGTTCATCCTGATTTGCTTGAATTTATTGGCACACAACTTGGCTCTTCAAGCAGCATTACAACATCACCCGCTCCGGCTCCACAGCAACAGCAGCAACCAGCATTGACTCCAATTCCATCAGCAGTAAAAGCCAAGAAACCTGAAGCTGCACCTCAAAATAACTCAAGAGGATTCCATGATGACGCTTGGACACCACGTTCCGATGCCTCTCCACTTCCTCCCGCAGCCACACCTGTTAAGCCCATGGTACCTGCTCAAGCCACTCCTGCTCCTCCTCTCCAGTCTATCCAGGCCGCCCCTACTGGACCTTCACCCGAAGAGCAGTTGGCTATTCAAAAAGCTGAAGAAGAACGTAAACGTGCCTCTGAAGAACAGCGCAAGAAATTAATTGAAGAGGAACAGATTCAAAAGATCCAGTTGATGTCTTTGAAAAAGCAAGCTCAAGAACAGCAAAAACAATTGGAAGAGTTACAACAGCTTACCCAACAGCAAATTGGACTTCAAAAGCAGTTGGCTATGCAAACTGGTAATCAGCAAAAGCAGCAGCAGCAACAACAACAGATGCAACAAATGCAAACCCAGCAGATGCAGCTTCAACAGCAACTCCAACAGCAGCCTGTACTTCCTCAAAACATTGCACTCCAACAACAAGTTCAGCAGCAACAGCAGCAGCTTCAGAATGCTCCCGGTCGTCAAAGACCTACTGCTCCTCTAAGAATGGCAACTGATCCTTCTCTTAGTCAATGGCAGCCCAACAGCATTAACCAACAGCAGACTGGATTCCAACCAACTGCTGTTTCTCAGCCTTTAGCTCAACAGTCTCTTCAAACCGGCTATCAAAACAATACAATGGGTATGCAGCAGCCTACATGGCAAGCACAGCAACTTCAATCTCAAATCACTGGATTCCCCAGTCAACCAACAGGCTTCAACCCAGTCGCTAATTATCAGCAGCCCATGGCCACTGCCACCGTTCCTGTTACCTCTGTTCTTCCCCAACCTCTCACACCCACTGCCACTATCTCACGCTCTCAGACACTTGGTCCCCAGCCTACAGGTAGACATTGGAACAGTGCCACCCCTGACAATCCATTTGGATCCCCAACCCCCTCCACTTTGGCTCCACAGATGACAGGTGTGCAGTTCTCTACCCCCAACCCACAATCATTCAACCCAACTGTATTACAAGCTCAAATGACTGGTCAACCATCACATAGTATCTTTACACCTCAAGGCTCAATGCAATGTAAGGTTTTTTTTTTTTTTTTTTTATTTTTTTTATGC
>VCJH01001192.1:0-12416 GCA_024140565.1 Backusella australiensis | reverse complement strand
AAAAAAAAAAAGCAATTATGTGTGTACAATTGTTACACGGAACGTTGATATTAAAAAAAAAAAAATTCAAATAGGTCAAGGTGTTTACTGCTCACACAATTGCGAATGTGCTATTAGATATTAGTTAACAGCTCTATTTTTTGGATTTGATTGTCTTTTTTTTTACTATTATTTCATTAACATACCATTTATATACTTCTTTTCCCTTTTCTCTTCACATTATTTTCTATTTTGTTATCTCTTACTTTTCTTTTTATCTACACGACACATAATAACTTTAGATATATTCTTATGATATTATAGTACAATATTATTTATTTACAAAAGCAAACCGCCTTTTTAACGGAGTTTTGGTAATATTAGATTTCTGATCTTTGACAATCAATAAAATGATCATTTAACACGCACCAAAAAGCAGGAGTCATGCAAGACATTTTTTTACCATTGACGAATCATCAACATTTTATTGGCTTAATTATGATTGCTAAAAATAAATTGTGGATACTCTTCATAACAATTCATTGTGCCAAGAATTTTTCTTACAGTTGTCCATTACAAGTATCAGTGACTTTTAAAAACGTTATACTAGTATACTAGTTGTTTAAGCATATTACAGAAATTAGAAAATATACTTAGTGCCATTATTATTCAATATTAAATATTAAATTTAACTTACTTGGTCCTGTTCTTTCTGTTGAAAAAAAAATCTTTATGTTGTAGCAATGCGCTCTACATTATTAAATAATTCATTACTTGCATGTTTGAAAGATGGAAACAAGTTTTAAATTGTTGCTGGCAATGTCGATATCAATAAGAGGAGTTCCTGTTGAAAATACAGTGTTTTCATCTGGTCTTGTTGCCATACTCTTGATCAGACACACTAGAGTGGGTTCCATTGCTTATATAATCAGCTCAAGATATATGGAAGTAAATATAGCTGAAATATAGATATTAAAAATTAGTAATGATAATTTTGATACTCTTTTTTGGTGATACCAGCATGCAAATAAGCAGCAGGATCCGCTATTAGGGTTTTAGGTTACTCAAAATTTATTGACAGACAAAAACCTTTGAAACTCTTTTATTAAATTTATACTATTACAATATAAAATAGAAGTCATTAACAGATATATTAGAACCTCATATAAATGAAAACATGAGGCAGAATCTACTTGTTTGAAAAACAAATATACTTATTTCTCGCTCTCTTTACAAATATACCTAGTACATCGGAAGGGAAGTATGCTGTGAAATACAAGTTTATCCGATGTTTTCTTAAAAATGAAAAATCTACTTAACAGAGTTAACAAGATAACTTAATGGTACACTTGTTTAACAGATTGGATATAGAAATAGCTCAATTACACAGTTATATTCATATTACACTGCTCCTATTGAATGAAACCGGCTGCTATAAGTGATCGGTGTAGCGTTGTAAATGTTACCTTTTCGAATAAATCATCAAGGGGAACAAATATTTACTATCGAAAGGAAAGAGAGAAAAAAAGTAGGATTGGACCCTGTTTTCTGTGTTTATTCAATAGTGAACATATATGTTTTTTTTCTGTTTTCTCTTTAAGTTTGAAAAAACAAGAAAATACAAAGCATAAAAACAAGATGTTTTATCCCTCTCCTGGTCAGATATTGTTTATAATGATAAAAAAATATTTGATAATCCATCTTTCATAGATCCAAAATGTAATCATCCGTTTTAAGTAACCTTAAGTAATAATTGTGATCATTTTTGAAATTCATCATGTTGTGCTACCATGCTTTCCTTTTGTCTTGCCCTCCCTTTTGATCCATAGAAGCTTATCGTCATAATACGAGTTGAAAAAATCAATTATGTAAATGCTGTATGTGAAAAAACAATATATTACAAAATAGAAAAAGCTTTGTTGGTTTAATAAAAAAGACTTAAATCTTTATATTAAAGCTTTGACTTTAATCTGTAAAAATGAACCTATCAAAAAAGAAGCCCTTTGCCACTTAATAAAAAGTATGGTTTTAATGGTTTTTTTTTTTGAAACTCTATAGAAGTTACTTAAAGCAGCAGAAAAGAATCAAATGCTGGTATAAAGACACCTATTTTGTTCCTGTTGTACACTGCCCGAGGAACCGTATTATATAAGTATTAAAAAATATCTTTTCTTTAGTGATCAAATCAAGTTAACGAACAAGTATTTTTCCGTTGTTCCACATCGTAAAGATGGAATGTAACCATCAATTACAAAGTATCAGGTGCTTCAAATGATTATAGAGAAATATAATTTGAGAAATTAAGTATAGAACTTTTATTTGTATTGAAATACATAACGAAGTAATACAGTAAAAATAAGTTGATTCCTGTTTATTTTTAAAAAAAATCCATAACATTACTTATTGGACTGTAATAGTTAGCATGTCCTTTTGACAGGCAACTCTTTTCTAGCAATGTCATGATATTTATGGAACTTAAACTCACATAATATAAACATAAACTTCCCTGGTACATAGTTTAGGAAAAATGATTATATAATACCGTTTCTCTAATATAAAATTAAATTAGGGTACAGGAGTGTTGCTAAAGTTATTGATCGATCGTTGTTTAACCAGTACGTTTCCGCGGTTATCGCGGCTGATGAGTGAATTTGAAATAATTTACGTCTGTCCTACCAGACTTTGACCAAGATTTCATATTGACCTTTTTTAAATGGCGTCTGCATAATTGTACCACCTTCAAGTATGAGAGAAGATGATGTTTAAAAAGTTTCAAAATTATTCATTGATTGATTAATTGATTGAGCGACGATCTTTTTTCTTCTTCAAGAGGGTATAAAGTTCATACTCTAATCTATACGTTAAACTAAGATTCTTTCTTAAAGCACATTGCAGAAGAAAACGTTAATAACCCAGCTATAGTTTCCAGCCTTTTTTTAACGAATAGGTGTCTATATCACATGGGTTACTGCATTTCTGAATATCACACGGTTTTATAAAGCTTCTATAGCACGTATAAATCGTTTTTTACTATTATACCTTCAGAGGTACGTCACAGGCATCCCAGGTCATTTCCATTTCTACAATAATATTATACAATTGTACATGTACTCAAATATTATCTAATGTGCTTATGTTAAGGACACTACACCGATCATGCGAATTACAAGCACTGCTTATCGTAATCGCATTGTTCTATCTTGTGATTTTATTTTCGGGAAACAATATAGATTACGTCTTTACCTGGAGAGAACCTTTATAAAAGTGACATTACATACATATAGTTATCGCAATCATGAAGTGACTATATGGTTTACCATAGTAGAATGTAATTTATAAATTCAATTAAGGCTAATGAGGATGGATTATACTATCAATTAAACGACAATTATTAATCAATTTTACATATATTATTTCTTCATAAGCGATTATGTAACACGAGCCAAACAAACGTACCTTATTTTTTATATGTTGTACTGGAATCTACGTTTTCATTTGTCCCTGAAATAAGGTGGGACCCCTTTTACCCTTAAGTTTCCTATTTTACCATTGTTAAAGTTGGACAAAAGATATTCAAAACAAGATGTAGCACCAAATAGATTTCAACAAGTATAAAAGAAAGACAAAATGTCCAGAAAAAATAAATTTCTTCATCCAGATCAATAACGATCTTCAATCCTTCTAAGTTTTTTCTTTTCGAAAACCCATACCAAGCTCTTTTTTAAAAAAAAATGAAGTTCACTAGTATTCTATCAAGTGCAATCATTGCCGGACTTTGCTACCTCGAAACTGCTTCTTCATCTCCAATTGGTGAGAGAGCACTTCAAGCTCGTGCCGCTACTAGCAATGTTCTTGTTGGGTAAGTGATTTGAAATAAATAAATATAGCACTCCTGATTTATTAACCCATGTACATTACTATTAGATACTTCCCTAATTGGCTTTACGGCCGTTACACCCCATCCATGATTGACTTCACCAAGTACACTCATATTTACTATGGTAAATTTTTATTTCAAACTAAAATAAAATGTAAAACTAACTATTATTTTCAATAGCATTTGCTATCCAGAACACTGGTGGTGTCCCCACTTGGTCTGATAGTGGTGTCCTTGCAAGTAAGTTGTGGCATATAACTCCCAAGTTTATTAAATCTTGAAACTGTATTAAATGACTATAATAGGTGATGTTCAATATGGTTTCCCCAACCTTGTTAAGTTGGCACACGCCGCTGGTACCAAAGTTATGGTCAGCGTTGGTGGATGGTCTGGTTCTACACAATTCTCCACAGGTAACTTGATGAGAACTAAAATAAATGGAAATTATACATTATCTTACTTTTTTTATTAAAAAAAAAACAGCCGCTGGATCGGCTTCTAACCGTTCAACATTCATCAACTGGATTGTGAGCTTCATTAAACAATACGGCACAGATGGTATCGATCTTGATTGGGAGTAAGTTGATGAAATATCACTAAAATAGAAAGTTGGACTTTTTCTTTAACATGATTTCTCTTTTTTTTTTTACCTATTTATTATAGATATCCCACATCAAAGGGTGCAGGATGTAACGCAGTCAGTGACAATGATGTTACCAACTTCAATACTCTTGTAAAGGAGCTTCGTGCTGCATTTAATACTAACTTCCCCAGCTCCTACAAGGAAATCACCATGGCTGTACATATCACTCCATTCGGTGGTGACAAGCCTGTCACTGATGTTTCTGGATTTGTCGATTATGTTGATCGTTTCCATGTCATGGCCTTTGATGTCAATGGTGCATGGAACAGCACCAGTGGACCTAACGCGCCTTTCCATAACACTCCTGGTTATGGCTACCCTGCTGGTTTTGTTGAAGGTATTGAATCCTGGAAGGCTGCCGGTGTCCCCTACAACAAACTTGCTGGTGGTGTCGGCTTTTATGGTCGTGCCCAAACCCTCACTGTCACCAGTGACCCCACCACTCAATACAATCCTGCTGTCTCCCCTAACCCTCCCTCTGGTGATTCTCTTGATGGTTACTGGCAGGATGCTTACTGTTCATCCGACTCTCAAGCCGCTTCTGGTGTCTGGAGATACAGCTACATGCGCTCTCAAGGACTTCTTACCAGCCCAACAACCGCTGCTTCTCCTTGGGTTCGTCATTACGATAATGTCACTCAAACTCCTTGGTTGTACAACCCCACCAATAAGCAGTTTATTTCCTACGATGACACTGTCTCTCTTGGTGTCAAGGCTGACTATGCTCTCAATACTGGTCTTGCTGGTCTCTTTGTCTGGAGTGTTGATGAAGACAATGGTGAACTTCTCGGTTCCATTGCCAAGGTTGTTGCTGGAAACCCCTCCCGCACTACCATTACAACCGGTACTGCTACTGCTACTGCCACCAGCACCACTACCAAGACTGCCACTGGTACCGCTACCACTACCACTGCTACTCCCACCTCAAGCGGTGGTTGTGCTGGTATTTCAGCTTGGTCTCCTACTGCTACTTATGTCGCTGGCAACCAAGTTACTTACAATAACGATCTTTTCCAAGCTGCCTACTGGAGCAATGGTGAAACTCCTTCAGCTACCGCCTCTTATGCTGCTTGGAAATTCGTTAAGGCCTGCTAAAAAAATATCAAACAACTTACTTTCCCTTTAAATAGTATTAAATTTACTCCATATATAAATTAAATAAATGAAGAGGAAATAATAAAGCTCTGCAATATTTTTATTATTTTTTGAAAAAAGAAAATCTTCAGTGTATTAAATACCTAAACTGTTAGCTAATATAAAGCAGTTTTTTTTATAAACCTCATCTTGTAGAGGGTAACCCATTTTTCTTGTAATCCTTTCGTTCCATATCATTATGCCGATGTACTCCAATTTATTTTCATGACATAGATATATTTTTTTTAAAAAAAAAAAGGGATGTTCTGGTTGGTGTGGAGCGGCTGTAGTACAACCATTGCATTTTTCGGATGCTGCTAAAAAAGCAATAGCCCGGTTTTTGGAAAATAAAATTGCGGGGCAATTCTGTGGGTGTTTGCATTGTAAATATTCAAGGATAGTTCTTTTGCTTTTTTTGAAGACATGTCCGTGCTGGGTCGACTGAATCTAGGGTTTTACTAATATATTTGTTTGGTAAATGATCTCAAGCCAATTGGGAAAATGACACCCAATCATGAGCGAAGCCACACTACTGCAATATGTTATAAAAGGACGACTGATGTGTAATAAAAGACGAACGCTTCTTTCTTTTTATTACATTTAATATCTGTTTCTACGTATATAAAAATGACTCCTTTCCATCCTCATAGCCTCGATGAACTCAAAGATTTCGTCAATAAAAACACTTTTGTTATTGTTATCGCTGATTCTAGCGAGGATTTCTATTCCCAACAAGTTCTCTACAAGTTGGAGGAGCTTCTTGGGAACTTCGAACGAGTCAAATGTGCCAAGGTTGACGTGCATAGCATGAATCGTTTTTCCTTTGAGTATGGTGTCCAAATGCCTTGTATCGTGTACTTCAAAAAAGGCCAAAAGGTTCACCTCAATGGCTCTACAGACCGCAGTGTTATTGAACGCGATCTTAAAGAGTACTGTGATAATTAACATGCCTGATCAAAGATATAAAATTGCACTATTTCCACAATGCCCATGATAAGTGTCATGTAATGGATGCTTATTTTTTTTTAAAAAAAAAAAGAAAAAGACAATAGTAGTAATAAAATCATTTGATATTTAACTTCATTCCATTTATTCGTTGTGTTGGTGGGACTGGATACAACGACCTAAAACCTTAGCAAGTATTAGTTAATGAAAAAGGTCTTACAGAAAGTGAAAAGTCTATATGGCCGATCTTCTTGATTGGTCGTAACGTTTACCCGATTCATTTTTTCACTTTTTCCTTTAGGCACTATGAAGTTAGTAACCAATAAATCCGCCCTTTTTATTAAACTAGAACTAAAAATAAAACTCTTCTAAATAGCCATTGGTTTTATCTTTATCCTAGTTGAGTAATGTGATGTTGTAGTTTATTAATGTTACGGTGGCGTCTGTTTCGAGAATAAGCAAATAAACATATTTTAAGAGCATCTCCAGTCGAGTTTTTTAAGAAACTCACTTAAGAAACTCGACTGGAGATGCTCTAAGATACGCTATTTTCGAAGTATTTATCGGTAAAAAGAGAAATTGGCCATATTTCTCTTGCCACGTATTTCATAGTATGACAGATTTAACTCTAAAAGAGATTGCAACGTTTAACATACGCCAATCATCAAATTAAAAAAATCTGACAGAAATAATAAAATGACACACTAAAAGCAGATAATCCATCAAGTAATACAAATAAGATCCACATATATTCACTCTATATTCATGCATTCAAGGTATTTATGTTTTATATGATTAAAAATACTTGTGTATCATGCTGTTTTTATTTTTTTTAAGAAAAAATTGTGGGTAAATGAAGGAAATCAAAAATGGCAGAAAAATAAATTATATAAAAAGAAATTAAACAAAAAAATTAGTTCTTGTAGAATACAACATCACCATCATCCTCAACGAAACGACAGCTTCTCCACACCTTCCATAAAGCAATGGGGACAGGTGTGTTATCGCACTGGTAGTGCTTACCAAGGGCCTTCTTGATATGGACAGTAGCCTCTTCGGCGTGGTAATGGGGCATGGTAGAGAAGAAATGGTGAGCAACGTGAGTATCAGAGATGTGATGATGGAAGTAGTTGATGATGGCACCATAGGAGCGATCGACGGTAAGAGCAGCACCACGCTGGAAGTTCCAAACGTTCTCGCGGTAGTGGGGCAATCTGGGGTCGGTATGTTGCAAGTAGGTGATTAAAACAAGCCAGAAGTTGACAAACAAGTAGGGGATAACATAAAACTTGATGACATTCAAGGAACCAAAGACTTGACCAGCATAGGTCAAGAAACCAATCATACCCATAACACCAAAGCTGGAGACCATGACATCCCAGAATTGGGTCTTATCGTAGATTTCACAGTTAGGGTTGAAATGGGAGGCCCATCCGGGATAATCTTGACCAGTGGCATTGATGAAGAGGTAAAGTGGCCAGCCAAAGGTGAACATCAAAAACATGTTGTAGAGAGAGGCAATGGGTGATTCATCAAATGCAGTGTGGGGACCATCGGGGTGAGGATCTTGCTCACGGGGAGGCAAACCAACCTTAGTACGGGTCTTTGGGAGGAAGACCTAAAAATATTTGAAAGATGGTATTAGAGTTTGATAACAAAAAAAAAAAAATTTTTTTTGTACCCCACAACACCCAACAGCATCACACAAAAATATTTATTTTCCCTGATATCTTACCTGATCCTTTGACATATGTCCAGTTGCTTTGTGATGTCTAGAGTGAGAGAATCTCCATGAATGATAAGGTACCAACAACAAAGTATGAAGAACATATCCAACACCATTGTTAATAGCCTAGTATTTTTTGTTTACCAATGATGATCAGTTTACTGTTTTTTGATTCTAGAATGTATTTCCTTTTTTTACCTTTGAAGGACTGAAAGCTTGATGACCACATTCATGACCAATAACCCAGACACCAGTGCCGACAATACCTTGGGTAATCCAGTAAAGAGGCCACAAGGCAATGCGCATAGCAGCAGAAGGGATGGTATCAATGTAGGATGCCAAGTAGGCCAAGGCAGCAACGATGACAAAGTCGTGAAGAACATAGGTGAATGATCTAAATGTATCGCGACGGAAACAGTGAGCAGGGATAGCATCACGGATTTCCTTGATGGTAAAATCAGGGATCTCCCAGTTTCTTTCGATGGCTTCGTCAATGATAGCCTTTGGTTCTTCTGCTGAAACGTTTCTCTTGGTTGCCATTTTGTTTAGTAAAAAGAGACACACAGAAAAAAAAGAAGAAAAAGGGATGTTTAAAAAAAATGTTCCTTGCTTTAAATATGTTTTACACAAACAAAAAAAAAAAAGAAATTAGGGGAAACGACGAATAGGATGTTGAATCTGGATTTGAAAAAAAAAAATTAGATATCAAAACAGTGAAAAGAATCTAGTCAAATAAAGTAACGCAAAAGTGTCCCCAAATGTTGAACTCTTTGCTGATCCAATTATTGAGACTCAATCATATCTAGGCTCCCTGTTTGCTGCCCCCCTCCTCCTCTCTTTTTGAACCCTCTTGCTTTATTAATAAAATGTTCAATTCTGATTTGATACCAATACTTTAAGCTTTTTAGATTGAAAAGGATCCGTTCGTCAAGTCGTTATGCACTTTTTTTTGTGCTATTTAGTTCCGATGATTGTCGTTATTTATTAATTAAGGTCTGCGTAAAGGCCCCTGCTCTTTCCATCATTAATGCGCATCCAAAAAATAAATAAAATAAAATCATCAGCTTCTTTTCTTTTTCTTTTTTTATTTATTTTACAGCTCAGATCATTCTAGCTACTGCCTGTTGTGATCACTACAACAGATCAATAGCACTTTATTTTCATCGTATAATGAAATAAAAAGGAGTTTAATGAATACAAACAAACAAAAGAAAAAAAAACGGATGCTTTTTTTTTAATAAATGATGAAAATCACAATAGTGATCTAACTCCAGGTTTTATATCGTCTCTGTACTCTCCACTCTATTATTCCTCCCCACATAAAAGAAGGGATTCATTTATAAGTGCGATTTCTCCTTTTTTTTCATTTCCCTTTCTTTCTCTTTCTTATATCCAAGACACGCTAACGAATAAATCATCATGGATAACATCTCAGTTATATACTTATGGAATAGCTGAGCACTTTTTTTTCTCTGTAAAGGAGAGAGATCAATTGGTGATAAAGTTTATTACAGTGTCCGATTTGACTTTCTGTTTGATTTCAATCTGCGCTCCTTTTTGTTTCATTTGAAGAATAGACAGTGTTACAAACAACCGCAACAAAAACGTCTATCAAATGGCAACAGAAAACGTATCTGAACACGAAATAAACAAATAAACATAAACAAAACAGAAATCAGATCTTTTACAATCATCACGAAAAATCAGAGAACTAAAACGGTAAAAAAGAGAGAGAAATGGCAAATGTCAGAAAGGTATCATCAATGGTAGCAAACAAAACACATGATGGTATACGAAAACGTATCTTGATATTTTCATGTGAAAGAAGGAGCGGATGCAATTGATAGAAAACAAACAAAAAAAAAACACTTGGTATTTTACATTCTTAAAAAAGTATATATAAACCATTTAATATTACTAAAGCTTTCTTCTCTTGTTTGGAAAAAAAGCGATTTGAGAATAGAATGTTAGTTCACCAAAAATAGAAAGAATACGCAGCCTGCCTTTTTAGAATAAACGAAAGCAAAACATGAAATTTATTATTCATGGAAAAAAAAATGTAAAAAAAAAATGAAAAGAACGGGGAGGAAAATAATTATAATAATAATATACATTTTATAAAACTCTATGGGAAGGAAGAAAACGTATGTTTTTTATGTAAGAGCATTTTATACAAAGAGAGAGAGAGAGAGAGAGAGAGAGAGAGAAAGAGAGAGAGAGCGAGCGAGCGAAGGAAGAAGGAGATTTAGGATTGTTCGGGTTTTGGAGAAACTATAAAAGAAAACATGAATTAGAAAAGTGCCTGTAAAAGCAAATGAAAGGACTTACTGTAGGTATTCAGGAAATCATCCATGTTCACATAATCCAAATCAGATCCTGTAAACTTGGAAGGATCAAAACCAAGCTCGGACGCCAATATTCTAAGGGATGATTCTAATTCTTCTGCTGTAGTGGGTGTTTGTACTGCAGGGGCAGGGGCAACAGTAGAAGATGTGGTATTGTTGGTGGTGAGCACTGGTTCGAATTTATTTGTATTGGTGTTGTTGGTAGTCATGGCAACGCCAGCGTTGTTGTTAGCAGCAGGTACAGTCACCGCTGCTGCTATGGATACCGGTGTTGATGTGCTGCTACTGGAATTAGCTGCAGTGGCAATTGGTGTGTTCATGTTATAGTTTGGCAAATCAAAATAGGAGCTATTGGTTAACTGGTTAAAGAGACCTGGGTTTGTTTGTGCCAAATTAATGAGGCCCTGGAACTGAGGCAGATTTATAAGCGCAGATAAGCCAAGCATTGATGATGTGTTCAATTCAGGAGGTTTTACTATATAAAGGCCATATTAGTATTTTGCGTATTATAAATATATACAACATTACCTAATGATGCAGCATTTTCTTTTTTCGTCTTGTCGTTTAATGCAATTGCAGCCGCAAGATCGGCTGTTGCTGGAGACGATTTATCTGCACTAGAAAGCAATGGTGATGGTAATGCAATCTCCTTTTTAGAAGAGTCTGAATCAATAACATATTCTGAAATATCAAAAGTGTCCCCTGTTATTTGATCCTCATCTTCAATCACATCCTCTATTCTACTGTGCTTTCGTTTCTTTTGTTTTGGCTCAATTTCGCTTAAATGATCGCTGTTGGTGCCGTCGCCAAGCAAGAACTGTCTTTTACGTGGAATCACTACATGCTTGTTCTTATCGCTCGAAAATACAGATGCCAAAAACCGCAGAATTTTATCGATTGTTTCCTGGTGTCGATGATGGCGGTCTCGCGAGGCCATGCTCTCTTGCCAAAGCAACTGGTTATCGTTTTGCACGTTCTTTAGTTCGTTGCTGATGGACAATTGGTGCTTTTTAATGGCGGCAATTTCGTCTAGAATATGATGAAGGTCCACGGTGCCTGATTCCTTATCGTCCAAATCACGTCCCTTTTTTCGAGTAACCAATAAAAGTAAATCGGGTTGATTGCGTTGAAAGTGGGGGTTGCTGAATTCCCAACGCTCGGACTCGCCGCCTTCTGTGCTGAGCACGCCGTTTTGAAGGTGGGGCACTTTGTGGAAGCCATACATATTGAGCTGTCTGACAAAAGAGGAGAAGTTGGAGTGCTTAAAGAAACGGGGCAAAACTTTTTTGGCAAACTCTTCATGACGAATCACCATGAAAGAGAGTCCATCGGGGGACCAGCGAATAAGTTCATCTGTTGTTTGATCGTCTACCATACTGTTTTTTATTTTATTAATAAAAAATGGTTCATATTGATTTTTCTTAGTTTTTTAAAGCATATATGTGTATATGTATACTTACTTGTAGAGCTTATTAAGAAAGGCAGGCACATTCTGCAACTTACTACGATGCAATTGGCTCTGATTGACCAACATCTTGCTAGGCACTGCAGCTGCTCCTGTTGAGTTTGCTGCTGCTGTGTTTGCCGCAGTTGGCGTTGGTGCTGGTGCTGGTACAATCGAGCTTAAAAGCGGTGCAATGGATGCTGGGAGTTGATTCATTTTACTGTAATTATATTATTCAGATCTGCGAAAACAATGACAACAACACAACAAGATGAGTGATGATAAAGAATAATGAGAAAACCAAAAAAAAAAAAAAAAAAAAA
>VCJH01001172.1:2452-13912 GCA_024140565.1 Backusella australiensis | reverse complement strand
TTTTTTTTTTTTTTTTTTTTTTTTTTTTTTGTTTAAAAAAAGCCACGTTGATCTTTTTAGGATACAAATTTAGTTCGACCTTTTTTAAATAATTGGTAAACCTGATTTCAGTTTTTATATATTTATTCAGCGCGACAGCATCCAAGTTTATAAATTCTGTATTCAAACAGGATAACCGACTTGGCAACCGTATATGTAAAGTACCAAGAAAACTTCCATTATGTGATTGGAAATAAAGTTCTTATTTGTTTGTTTTCTTAAAAAAAACTTAAAAAATAAATAAAACTCCAGGTTTTGACTAAACTATTTTTACTGCTAAAGTACTGAAAGACGTCAATCAAGTAAATAGAAAAAGGTTTACGGTTTTATTTGGTTCTCGCTAGTAGGTCATAAATCAATGTTTATTTCTATTAAGCAGCTGTCTGTTATACCAATCGGGTCACGTTTCGTTGTTTCAAGTTTTCCACAGAAGAGTAGACCCTGACAATAAGCTTGAGAGTTGTATACAATTATTTGAAAATGGTCTTGTTTGATAATATTACAATGATGTATGTCTGTTTAAACTTTATTAATCTAACTTTTTATATGATTATTAATATTATAGTTATGATAGAGCCTAATGGTACTATGAAACCGTTTTCACTTGAGTTGAAAAAAAAGGTACGCGTTAAATTAAAATAGCGAAGTACCAATTGATTCATCGATTTTAAAATAAAAATTCGATCGTGATAATTATAATACTAAATGAGCCTTTTGATTGCTAACGTATTTGATTTCTTTATCTACATTTTTTTTACATATAAATATATATATATTCTTCAGGAACGAACATAAATCAATATATATGCTTTCCATACGATTTAGTTAGTAGTATTTTGTTGGTTTCCCCTCCGAAAAAAAGCCCTAGTAAAGGGTAAGCTCCTATTAATTTAATTCTCTCTAAAAGTGGCACGTGAGTCTTAAAAAAACACCAAAAGAAAGGGAAGCAAATGAAGATGTAACAATTAACTTCGGTCTTAAGAATTCAAAAACATATCCGAACGATATTTATTGGCTAATTTCTAATCATTTGAACTTAAGGTTCAGTATTGCGTGCTTTGACGTCTTGTTGCGAAACTTTTGTTATTGTGTAGTACAATGTGTAAGGCATACATATTTAACCTTGTTTTTTTTTGCTTTGTTTTAGTCTTTTCCTATTATTACTATTCTTAATTTTATTTCTATCATTTTTAAGAACTAATTATATTTTTTGCATATATAAAGTTGTATAAATACCCTAGATTTTTCTTTAAAAAATATATACATACACATTTATAAGTATAGTTATTTTCTTTTATTTTTATTTTTATTTTTATTTCCATTTACTTTTATTTTTTTCTCTCTCTCTTTTTTATCTACATACATATCATCTTACAACTTAAACACAAATTGGAGTAGAAAATAATGCCAAATCCGATTGTCATTGACTACGAAGAAGTTTCCTATTCCAAAGAGGTCAAATCTTTTGGAAAGAAAATACCTCCATACATGAAGAACTACTTTCTTAATTTGGTGCCATTTATATACTGGTTTCATCGATACAACCTCACATGGCTTGTATCTGATATCATTGCAGGTGTAACCGTTGGTATTGTTGCAGTACCTCAAGGTATGGGCTATGCGAAAATTGCAAATCTCGCACCTGTAAGTATATTTCATCTATTAAAAAATGCACAGTTCTTTATAAGGGCCAACTCTAATACTTTTTTTTTGTATTTCTAAACATGTACATAATAGCAATACGGTCTCTATTCATCTTTTGTTGGTTTATGTCTGTACTGTTTCTTTGGTACATCCAAAGATATTAGCATTGGTCCCACTGCTGTGATGTCTCTATTAGTTGGTCAAACTGTTGCTAGAGTAACTATGTCTGGTGAATATACTGCTCCTCAAGTCGCTGTTATTCTTGCACTTTTTGGTGGCTTTATTACTCTTTTGATGGGATTTGTTCGTCTTGGCATTTTAATTGATTTCATTCCTGCCCCCGCCATTGCTGGCTTCATGACCGGTAGTAGCATCACAATTTCAGTTGGACAATGGCCAAAATTATTTGGTATTAGTACGGTGAATACTCATGATTCGGCCTACCTTATTTTCGGTAATTTTTTCAAGCATCTACCAGATACCAAACTTGATGCTGCATTTGGTATTATTGGACTTATTTGGCTGTACTCAATTAGATGGGGCACAGGGTATCTTACAGATAGATATCCTAAATATAAAAAGGTTTTCTTCTTTGCAAACATTATGCGAAATGGTGTTCTTGTGATTTTTGGTACTTTAATCGCTTTCCTTATCAATATTGGTAGAGATACCAGTCCCATTAGTATCTTAAAGAGTGTTCCTTCTGGCTTTACTGCTATGGGTGTACCTAATGTTGATATTAATCTCCTATCTCAGGTTTCTAGTACTCTTCCATCTGTCACTATTATTCTACTTCTTGAGCACGTTGCTATCGCCAAATCATTTGGTCGCATTAATAACTATAAAATTGATGCAGATCAAGAAATTATTGCTATTGGTGCAGCAAATGTAATTGGCAGTTTCTTCGGTAGGTTACTTATTAAAGGAAAATTATAACAAACTAATTTTTATTGTTCATATCTATAGGTGCGTATCCTAATACGGGTTCCTTCTCGCGCACTGCCATTAATGCCCGTAGTGGAGCAAGAACACCATTGAGTGGTGTCTTTTCGGCACTTGTTGTTCTTCTTTGTCTTTACGCTTTAACTCCAGTCTTCTATTATATTCCTGATTCCATTCTTTCAGCTGTTATTATTCACGCTGTAGCTGATCTCGTTGTCAAGCCCAGTTATTTAAAACAGCTTTATAAAGTGAGTCCTTTTGAGCTGTTCATTGTTATTACTGGTGTTGTAATTACTTTCTTCTCAAGTGTTGAGTATGGAATCTATGTCTCTGTTGGTTTATCTATCGCAGTCATGTTGATCCGAATTGCTCGTCCTCGCTATGCAGTATTAGGTCGTATTCCAATTAATCCAGGAAAAAGCGATAATCAATATACTGGACAGGTATTCAATACCGAAGAATGTACCGCCATCAATAATGCTAAGGATGACAACAGCTCATCCACGGAATACGTTTATGTCAAACGGGATCATCAGTCATTATCTCACCTTGTTGAATCACCACCACCAGGCGTAGTCATTTTCCGCTTTGATGAGGCACTTACATATCCAAATGCCGGGTACACTTCTGATAAAATTTTACAATACATTCAAGATAACTATGCTTCTGGATCCCCACCTCCTAAAACCAAAGGCGAACGAGCATGGAATGATCGCCGTCCCGTGGGTGGTGACCCAGAACCTCATGACGAATCATCTGCCCTATACTCAATTGTCATTGACTGCTCTGCTATGAACCATTTAGATGCTACAGGTGCCCAAACATTGGTCGATTTGAGGGCAACAATTACCAGATATATCGGACATGAAGTCAAGTGGCATTTTGCTAGCATTCCTAGTCCCATGATTCGTAATGCACTGATTTCTAGCGGCTTCGATAGACAGACCAGTCCTGGTTTACCACACCCACCATTAAAGAAAGCAAGCGATTCAGTTAGTGATTTATCTGACAGTGATGATAATAAATCTGTTGCCAAGAAGTCTAACTGTAATCATGTTGAAGATGTTAATATGGGCGAAAAGAATGTTTCTACGGATACTGTTGACGATGAGGATAATCCTTCCTACACTATCACTGTTGATGCTGTTGAAAGGGGTGTTCCTATTGATCGCTACCCCTACTTCCATTGGGATTTGGAAAATGCAGTAAGCGCCGCTACATATACCCAAAGAAATTCACTTTAATTTTTTATATTCCCGTCCTCCTTGCTTAAAAAACGGTTGCTTAGTTTATTTTTTCTTTTCTTTTTCTCTTTTTTTATACATAAATAGAATGCAACTTGTATATAATTTAATATAAATGTATAAATATATATATATATAAATAAATAAATAAATATCATATAAGACATATATATTCCTTTCAATATAATGTAATTTTTTTTTATTCGGTTTTGATGAAAAACTGTAGCTCCAGCTTGAACTTAAAAAATCAATAGAGCATGCTTTTTTTTTAGTCTCGGATTAACCTAAATCTGGAAACAGAAAATTGCGTTGTTCCTGGATCCATGAACAGTTTCCCGATTTTTTTTAAAAGGTTTCAAACATGATCATGTGGGTTTGAAAGAGAGGCCTATTGTTTTTAATTGCTATATATGTCATCTAGGTCACGGAAATGGTGTCATAAACATAGCTGAGTTTTTGCTCTTATCAAACTTATTGCTGCATGCTTTAGTAAGCTTGCGGATATTTGAATTAATAGAGCTAGATACAGTAAGAGAAAAAAAATCCATGGAAAGATAGGACAGGTACTTTTGCTGCAAAAGTCTAAATCGACTATTGGAGCAAAAAACCTTATTTTATTTTAGGTAAATAAACAAACACAAAAAAATGGTGCTCTGGTAAAATTGAAATGGAATCACTTCTTTTTGATTTGACTCAAAGAAGAAAAATTACACAAAAATACTTTCTTCATGACATCATGCAGTTTAGGATAGTAAATAACTCGGAAAATTATATAGTTTGGATGTATCGCAAAAAAAAAAAAAACTATTATATCAGAGGGTTTCATTAGATTGACAAAAAAAAGTTTAGGATGAAGATGTTGAAACTTCGGTAAATGGGTAATATAGATTGAATTATTCCCAATTCAATCGCTGTCCTTCAGCTTGTTCCTTCATGTTGATGTGTCTTTCTCCTTAGATACAGAGCGGTGATTTTCCCCAATTTTCATCGAAGTTGAGTAAGTGTGCTTTCATGTGCCATGCAAAAATCATGAGCGTTGTTATATTTTGCTTTCTTACTTCGTAACATCATAGCCCCTTATTTGCAAAAAAGCAAGCTTTTGGGATTCTTATCATGCTTTGTTATTCTGTTCACGGTTTCTTACCTCGATCGAGTCCAGACGGCCATTCAATTTTTTAGAGTTTCTTGGTATTTTTTCTGCGCTTCAAAGTTATTCAAAAAGTAAAATGTGGTGCTTTAAAGTAGAAAATAGAAATGAGGCAGGTAAAGGAAAAACAAACGAAGAAAATTTTTACTGAGAAATGTAAACATATAAATATATTACAATAAAAAGACATATTGAAAGTAAATTAAATGAGTGAAGTGATTAAAATAGATTAACAATAATGATGATAATAATAATAAAATACTAACAAATAAGAAGGTTAATCATTACAAATATAATAAAATGTAAGAATCATATAAAATATGATTTTTAGGAAAGAAAGTAAGTAAGCTATTAAATAGCTAAAAAATATATTGATAAAGAGTAAGAGTTAAATTAAAAAAGAATAAAGAAATTAAAGGTAATTAATTAGTATATATATATGAGTTTAAAGTGGTAGATCATGAAGAGTCGGTAGGAGCACTGGTTCCAGCTGAAGCCGTTTGTGTTTCAGGAGTGGCTGCTGGCTCTTCTGTGGTTGTGGGATCAGACGAGGAATCTGTAGTAGTAGGAGTGGCTGAGTCCTCAGTAGTGGTAGGAACCGCAGTTGTAGTAAGCAAAGTGGCTGTAGCAGAATCAGTGGTGGTGACAGGAGCTGTTGAAGTGGTACTGGTTGGAACCAAAGCGGCTGTCGCATTTAATGCGGTAGTTGTAGTATTCGAAGTTAAAGTTGCGTTGAGTGTATCTGGATGTGTTACTACTGTTACATTTCGGTAAACAACAGGTGTTTTTCCATCCAAGCATGTAGTTTGATTTTTGAAATCTTCAACAGCAAGAGTCACTGCGACGTCAGCACGAGCACATTGACAGAGATAGTCATAATATCCATAATTTTCATCGAATTGGAAAAATGGTCCTCCTGCCACAGTCAATTGAATCGGTACGCCACTTTCAGTATAAGCAATTTCACCAGTGTTATATACATTATCAACAAGTGTTACTACAACTTGATTTAAAGAAATAGTTGCATATGGATCTTGCACCATAGGAACACTACTGAGGAGATCAATACCAGTGAAAGGCCATCCATTAAACGTTTGAGTTTCTTTGGGCTGAATGGTAGCTGGTTCTGGTAGGGTATAATCAATTGCACCAACTGATATGTCTGTGCCCTCATTACCGGACGTTGTGCACACAATCTTGTAACTTGTGGTGGCCTTAACGCTGAGAATGGAAAATGGAGTATCTAGCGGATTATAAATAGTGATGGCACCAGTGGCTGTGGTAATGTCATCTAGATTAATATCAGCAGTGACATGTGTGACGAGATTTGCCTGAATGCCTTGCATTGATGTAGCTAAAGTGACATGTTCCAATCCGGTTTTAAGTGGTGCTATATCTGTTGATGTTTCTGATCCCACAATTGTCAAAGGAACATTTTGGTTGGTCAAATAGGCAGTTAAAATGGAACCAACTGCAGCTTGATCAGTTGATCCTTCACCAAGATGCATTTCAACAGCGTAGGATTGTGTGCCAGGAGTAATGGTGAGATTATTAAGATAGACTTTACCGATAACTGTATTTGAGGATCCGAAAACAACATCAAAGTTGATTGTACCAAGCGTAATTGTAATCTGGGATGGGTTTGTCATGGAAGCAGTCAACTCAACAAGAATATAGTCAGCAGTAGCACCAGTAACGCTCAATTTTTCAATAGTAGCAACACCATTGAAGTCGGAAAAGCCTAGCAAATAAAAAAGAATGGTTTGTCAATTTATATATCAATAAATTAAAATATTTTATAATAATCATCATACCTGCCAAGGTTGTATCCACATTAAAGGCAATGTTGGGCAATGTAAGAGTACCAACAGCAGTATCAGCAAGTGCATTTGAAGTTCCCTCCAATCCAAAAGTCACACTGGGTGTTGAGGTCAAAAGAGCAACGAAATTTGAGAATAACTCTTGATCCTGCACCTTGAATGGAATATCACTGAAGTGAGTGGTAACCATGCCATTGGCATCAGTGGTGGCAGAGTTATCAGGTACATCAAGTGTGGCGACTGTTTGACCACCATAAGTAGCAGCAACATTCATATTAAGCTTGTTTACACCAAGAGGGAAACCAAAAGGATTTTGGATCTGAGCCTTGACATTGTTGGATCCAGTAGGTGGTGCCCAAGGATCCTTAGTGAAGTCGATTTGCATGTCCTCCATACTGATGCTAGAAATAAGGGTCAAGTTGGAAGTGGGACCAGGCAAAATCACATTTTCAATGGTAAGAGCCTTGAAAGCAGCGTCGAGCCAATTAACCTCGCCTTGAGGACCAGAGCCAGAAACACCCTTAACAGTAAGAGAACTACTTTGACCAGAGAGATAATTGCCAAATACCTTGGTAAGAGCAGCGATGCCTTCAGCAGATGTTTGTGTCACCAAACGACCCTTCATTAAAATGTTGGCTGTACCTCTTGGAGGGAACAAAGCAGCACCATCAGAAGCAAGGGGTCCCAAATCAACACCTTCAAAGAAGTTCTCGAAGCTTGCACCAGCAAGGTTGAAACCAACTTGACTGGGGTTCTTGATGACGGTTTGAGCGGACAAAGCAATACCACCAGCGGGATCGTTGGCAGGAAGATCAAAAGATGTAATGGTTACATCATCCTTGAAACCTTGAGCACCAGCTAGATTCACGAATTTATCCAAGGCAATAGCCCCAAATGTATATCCAAGAGCATTGACGCTTACATCACTGCTAGTAATCTCCCACTCAAAACTGTCGGCATTGATCATGTAAGCAACAAAGTCACCCATGGCAGTGCCATCAGTCACACTGAATTTACCAGATACGTCAAAGGAAGCACCTACATCAGCCTTTGCTTCAATATTGGCCATGGTCACACTACCCAACTTGCGTCCCTGCCAGTAAACAGTAAGAGGAGTAGGGAAGCTAATGGTGGCATCCATGGGACCAGTGTTGGAAATACCACCCTTCATCTGAACATCAAAACCAGTGTTGGTAGGAGAAGACAAGATCACACTGTCAAAGGAAAGAACAGAGCCATCTACAATTTGCTGAACAATAGGCTGGCCAACAAGAGGAATCAACTTAAGAACAGAATTATCTGCAGCAACTGCAACACCAGCTTGAGAGAATGTCAAGTCAGTAGAGTACTCGCCAATGGTAATACCTGATGTCAAGGACAAGTCAACCTTCAATGCGGTCATGGCTTCCATAGTGTATTCAGAGATGTTGAAATTGGCAAAGAGACTTGAATCAGCATCAATACTTTCTTGACCATCCACCTGGAGACCACCCAAGCCAAAGAGAGCATCAAGAGGACGGGTATCCAATCCAGCAGCAACAGAGAGTTCACGCATCAACAAGGCAATAGCAGAGGGCTCAAAGTTCATGGTCATGCTAAGGTCACCGGATTGACTGGTGGATTTTCCGGCAACAACAATAGGGTTGCTGCTAATATCTTGATCAATATTACCCAAAGGCATTCCGTTAAATGTGGCAGCAGAGACAACCTTAGTAACAGATAAACCAGCAGTAAAAGGATCGGCAATGGTTACCTTAACAGCAACAGTGCCACTAGCAATACTGTCGGAGAGAATGCTCATGGAGGCACCTTGGACAATGGCAGTAGTAAGACCAGGGAGTGTAGATTCAAGAGTAATGGCACCCAGTGCGCCAGCAAGGGAAGCAATGCTGGTGGAGTTGTCAAAACCACTGATATCAAGACTATTTTCCTGACCCATGACAAAGGTACTCAAGATATTCTTTCCAACATCAGAAGCATTAGGATCAAAAGTAGAAGTAGCTGCGACTGTATTGCTACCACGAGCCAAAGTAAGATTGGACAAGGTAACAACACCCAATTGAGTTCCACCAGCACCCATGTTAAAGCTAACATCACCAGTAGAGATGCTAAAGTCAGAAGGATTATCCATACTAACACTAATGGCAAGCTGCAAAGCCTCAGAGGTACCACCAGTGACATCAATGGAGTTGATAACTGTAGCAGAGCTGTTCAAGAAACTAAGACCAACAAGGGAGGTAGGAACATCAAAGCTAATGTTTGTCAAGCTGATGGCACCAATAGGTGTCATAGCATTGGTTTGAGCAATACCGGTAACCATGAAGGAATAGTTAGCAGATGCAGTCAAAGCATAGGTATAAGCATTGTAAGTAGCCTCCTTTCCAGCAATACCATTCAGAGCAGCATTATTAAGAGGGAATGTGATTGTACCAGCAGCCTGATCAGTGACAGAGGGCGTGACAGGTGTGCTGATAACAGCAAAGCTATCAGTCTGTTCGCCAGTGGTGTTGATGGCAAGAGTAATGTTCTGTGAGAGAGCAGTGACATTCAAAGAGAAACCAAAAGGCAACTTGTAATCAGCACTCACACTAGGAGCATTGATGACGGGAGCGTAAGGACTATTAGCATCAAATTTCAAGTCAAGATAACCCATGCTGACACCATTGATGATCTTTAAAGGAGCTCCAGCACCTAGGGCAACATTAAGATTGACTGTTTTGAAACCTTCAGACAACCATGTAATTGCATTTACACCATCAGGAGCGCAAGAAATACCAACGGCACTCGTATTGGAGACAGCACCAGAGACATAATTGGAAAAGAGTGTACTGACCTTGGCAAGGCTGGAATTATCGCTCTGAGGAATAAGAGTACCCTTCAATGTGATGTTGTTATCACCCTTACGGAGATTAACACCTTCTGCAGTAACAGTACCAAGATTGACACCGTCATAACCAACGGCCATCACAATAGTACCAAGCTGTACACCAATAGGAGAAGGACTGTTAAGAATGGTACCCAACTCCATCAGAATACCACCACCTGGAGCATCACCAGGAAGCTGGAAAGAGTTGATTCTTACATCTGGGAATCCATTCATACCTATGTAATATGATAGTTAGTATCATTTGATTATTATTTTTTAAATAATAATAATAAAAGAAAAGTAAAATTCTATGTTTAAATACCATTGAGTGTGATCTCTTTATTCAATTCTACATTTGCGGTTCTATTGTTAAATAAAATCAAGATAAATTAGATATACAGATCCATTGATACTTTTTACTATAGACTAACCTTGAAAGAGCTGTTATTGAGAGTTTCCCTTTTAGAGTCCACTTGAACTCATTTACAGCTAACATAACCTTAGTGAAATCAGCAAACGCATTCGAATCACGGATAAGAAAAGGTGTGATGGCATCCAATGTACCATGGCCACCACCAATATGACTTTGATTGTAAAAATATATGTCGCCCAGGTATGTATTATTGTAATACACGTTCACCGGATTTTGAAATTTGATAGTTGCAGAAAAGGGGCCAGTATTTGACAAGGAGCTTTGCAGGTTCATGTAGAATGTAGTATTAAGATCATCCCCATCTCGCTTCGCGTATACATCTCCATCCAGATCTGCGGGTTTTTTAAAGGTAATATCAGCCGCAAAATATCATGTACTTCTTGTTCTTGTAAAGAGGACGTTTTTTAGGAGGAGACTGTTTTTCAGAGTACTCTTCCATGATCTCATGCTCTGGAGGTCTTTGATCATGGTGATAATGCTCCCCTTCAATCACCTCTTGGTGATCGTGAGTTTGATTCATTAATTAGTATATATTTCTGTTTTGAAAGAGAAGAAGATTAAAAGGAAGGGATATGGGTTAAATGATTTCCTGAGGAAGTTGCATTTATATTCATTTTAAAGAACATAATTATGTACAACGTTCTCTTTTCGCGTCCTCTGTGAAAAAATTATGTTCAGATCTAGTTTCAGGTACCTTACTTAATGACATTGAAAAAACAGGATAAAATTTTATAAAATGACTTTGCTCTTTTTATTGTCATTTTTTTAAATATAACGAGCCTGGAAGAATAAGGACCGGTAAACGGACATAGCACTTTTTCCAAGATAAATAAGCATTATACTAGATAAATGTTAATAATGGCTACAAATATATGTGAACAATCGAAACTTTTTTTGTCTTGAAGTGATCTTTTTTTTGGATACTCGGGATTCTGGAAATAGCGTTCAATTTACTTTTTGGAGGTACAATAATGATTACCTATTTTAGAAAGTCTGTATATCGTAACATGAACCTTAAATGCGTATCACACTTCCCTTCTTTCTTCTTTTCATCCTTGGTTCAGCTACTTTCTATCTTCTGTCTACACAAACTATACTGTAACTATAATACAGCTCCTTCTAATCTGATTATTATATACAGTGGCTATTTCACAGTGCAATAGGCTTTTGTCAATAATTTCATTTATATCTCACATCCTGAAACTCCTATCACGTTTAAAAACGTTTGAATGTCACATTAACCGTTCAAACACGTTTCTGGGGGTTTTATGCGCTTAAATTCGTTTAAACTCGTATAAACGATGGAGTGCTTACTAAAATGCGCG
>VCJH01001156.1:41315-51353 GCA_024140565.1 Backusella australiensis | reverse complement strand
TTTTTTTTTTTATAAAAAAAACAAAGCAAATCCAAATGGGGATTGCATTATAGAATTCTTAACGATATCTTTGTATTTCAGTTTCCAATTTGGTAATACTATCATGTTTCATTTTTTTTAAACTTATACTAATCAACTAATCCACATTTAGGACAATCATTAAATCCCTTATTGCCATTTTTACATCTCTCCATGGTCGATACTGTTCTGGAGGTTACAGTTTTGCGGGCTCCTATGTTTATCTCATCATCATCAATTTCTTCTCTCTTTCAATTATTTTGACAGCACTGTTTACCTATCTTGATGTCTATCACCACGAGTTTCTAGAAGCTCAAGTCCCAGCACACGGTCTCTTCTGGTGTGTCAAGGGTCCTATTATGGCCAACTTTTATATTGGCGAAGTTTTGATAACACTTCTGGCAACAGTTGGTGTGATTCACGGCACTGAGGGCAATCCAGAGACTGGCTCAATTGCCTGGCCAACAGAGGCAGTCGAGAACGGTCTCGAAGTCATTATCTATTGTGTGGTCATGACAATTTCTGCGTTTATGATGCTGCGTTACTTTGATTATAAGGATCCCGATTTCGATCCTAATGCTGAAAAATTATCAGTGAAACAGGCACTGTTTGATGCGTATGTTTCCTACATACCCGAATTTATTTCTAGGGCATCAGGATGTTTTTCAGATGCTAAAGTACTCCGTAAGAAGCGTCGCGAACTCAAATTACTTAAAAGCAATAGCACAGTTGGCCCAGAAAAATCTACTTACTATGATGTAAATAAGTTGGAAAACAAGCCTGCCTCTACACATGTTTCTTCAAATGCTAATATACCACCCGTCACCTAGCCTACAGTGTCACGAGATTACTAGACTTTTAGTTCGTTAGTTATTTGGCTAATTAGTCTGTTTTCAAAATGTGATTTCCTTTACAACAACCAATTTGAAATACATCGTCTTAATCCCTATTTGATCTAATAACAGTAATTGTAATAAACTAGTTGTAATATTTCGTATATAAAGGTCCTTTTTTCTTCTATTTTTATCTTTCATTCGCTTTCCATTCTACTATTTACTCTATTCTATATTATCATGTTGCTTCGTATAACTGCTTTGATAGCTCTATGTTCCTTAGTATCCAAAATGACAGCAAAGCCTGTTTTTCCTACTGAAGAAATCTACATCCCTACACGAGGTAATGGGGAACACTTGGACTTACCTCCCAAGTTAGGTCTCACCTATAGTAATCCTTTGGAAGGTGGTCTAGCTGGTGGATTGGGCCTGAACAAAATTCTTGGTGGAAGTGGTGAAGTTACTAGCAATTATGATTATGGTCAAGCCAGACTTGGTGGAATTGATCCTGGCTTAACTGGAGTTCCTGGAGCTCCTGGAATTACTGGTATTGTCCCTAGCAAAGGCAAAGATAGTGATGATGACGATGACGACGATGATGATAAAGATGATGATGATAAAGATGATGATGACAAAGACGATGATGACAAAGACGACGACAACGATGATGATGATGATGATGATGATGATGATGATAAAGATAGCGGCGATGATGACAGTGATAGTGGTAGCGATGGTGACAGTGACAGTGACAGTGATAGCGACAGTGATTAAACAAACATCACCCCTTAAAAGAAAGGGGTGCTTCCTATTTATTAAAAAAACAACAACCAATACTTTATTACTAAATAAACTATAAGCTAATACTTTGTTTTATAAATGCTCTCTAAGCTATATATAAATGTGTGTGTGTGCGCTTAAATGTATGGATATGTTCTTTCCTTTTTTGTATATATAATTTTTATTTAAACATAGCAAAAAGAAGTGTGCAAACAAGATAGAAGAAAAAGGGAAGAAACTATTATTAATATTATTATTGAACAACCACCAAGCGAGAGCCATTAAGCTGCCAAATGTCCAATTGTGAATATTCACGAATAGCTTCATCCAAGTTGGCTTCAGTAAAACCTCTTTGTAAGACGCGTCTTCTCAACTCATTCATATTCAGTTCAGGACCTTCTTCTCTTGTCATTTCTCTGACCAAGTTATAAATGGCAGTAAGAGGAGTACGATCCTGTCTTGTATCACGGCGATTTTTATCGTCCTCCAAAGAAGATTTGGAGACATCAATCAAACGCAAAGCTTCATCAACATCGGTTGGTTCTACATTATCTGCGAGACGAATACGAGCCAATGCTTGGGCCATACGAATGATACCCAACAAGGTACGAGCAGAGGCATAGGTGAATTGTTGGTCATTCTGCTCATCCAACTTGTACTGGCGACGTAGTGAGACGTAAGCGCTTGTGATGTATTCTGAGACGGCAGGAGTCAAAACTGGACGCTTTGATCTTGCAAGTGCAACATAATGTCTAATCATATGAGCTTCCAAAGGTGTGAAATCCATCTTTGGTGGTTTGTTGTGGCGATGGACATAAGTAACATGCTCAGCCAAGAGGCGATCCATCTCATCTGAAGGCTTATCCAATATCAAGTAAAGAATATCAAAACGAGACAGTAAAGCAGCAGGCAAGTTGATATTTTGGGTGGGTGAGATGCGGGTATTGTAGCGACCGTAAAGAGGATTAGCAGCAGCAAGAATGGAGGCACGGGCGTTAAGAGTAGTGTTGATACCAGCCTTTGAAATACTGATTGTCTGCTGTTCCATGACTTCGTGAATGGCGGTACGATCAGACTCATCCATCTTATCAAACTCATCAATACAGCAAATACCGTTATCTGCCAAGACAAGTGCACCGCCCTCCAAAATCATTTCGTCTGTCACAGGCTCACGCATGACGGCAGCTGTTAAACCGACACCAGATGAACCACGACCCGTTGTATATACACCGCGAGGTGCGACCTTTGCAATAAACTTGAGCAATTGGGATTTAGCCACACCAGGATCACCCATCAAACAAATATTAATATCACCACGGATCTTCATTCCGTCACCCACTGTTTTATTGACACCGCCCACTAACAAAAGCAACAAGGACTTCTTAACATCGTCATGACCGTAAATTTCGGGGGCAATGCTGCGTGCCAAGCGGCTATACACGTTGGGGTCTGTTTTTAACTGGTCGAGGTGGGCTTCGTCTTCAGACGTCATTGCAATTTCATCGTACTGCTTCTTAAGACGATGAACATACTGAACATCGAGGTAAGTGTCGGTCAAAAGACCGGCACGTAAAGCTCTAAAGCCAGTGTATGGCATGGGCAAAAACACGCCAGAGACATTGGCAATATCACCTGGCGTCAATTGGCGACAACGATCGCCATATAAGTGAAGGTTCATTGTACGAGGAATATGACCAACAGGCACTTGATCTGTCTATTACGCAATAAGTTAAGCATTTATATCAAGACATATAATACACTTTATACTTACAAGTTCTTGTAATTTGACTTCTTGGAAAGCAATAAACTTGGAAGCTCTTGTTTGCATGTAAAGCTTACCCTTTGAGTTATTGCTTCTGCACTCTTGAGAAGGACATTCTGTCAAGGGGGTGAATTGTCTCTGCTTAATTTCTTGGAAGATTTCATGACCACAAGCGTCACAACTGTAGGTGTTGACTTGTAAGAAAGGTTTTACATCCGATACACGAGTCACAATACCACGAAGGGTAACCAAATGACCCAACTGAGCACCGTGGACTTCACGTACAGCAAAAGCCTTTGCATTAGAGAGAGGCTTAAAGAATAATTCGCTTTTTATACATAACATATTAATAAACATGAATAGCAAAACAAATAAACAATAACAACTTACTAGCGACGAACAAGGGCAGGAGGAAACTGCTCATCCATGTCAGAAGCACGGTTGGAATCACGAATCATACGTTGACTAATGATAACATCCAAGACACTGTCTCTGTAGCCAATTTCAGCGTTGGTTGGTGTCAGGCTCTTTAAAACTTCGTCAATCACATTGCAGGCAATGTCAACGTAGTGCTTGGTGTTTCTGTTGATATGAGATACAGTACGATCAACTGAATCCTCAAACTAAGCCAAGTAATTATAAATTAATTCAATCAATTCAATTCAAAAAAAAGAAAAAAAAATTTACGGCTGCAAGATCATCTAATTCAATGGTAATGACGGACTGCTCTCTATCAACTACACGTTGCTATAAAACAAAGGTTAATGCTGTTATTACAAGACAAAAAAGTAAATGCACAACTTACAAGCATATTCTTGTATTTGGGTTCGCCATCAATATCCATGGAAGAGAAGGTGGAGGCGTCTTTGAAGTCGTTCAAGAAAGTCTTCAAGCTTTCTATCAAGTGTAAAATAGTATTTGGCTTTAATAAACGTATAATAGAAGAGACGCTTCTTCTTCTTCTTCTTCTTCTTCACTTCAATCATGATAGTAACCTTTATCTTCGTCATATCTAACACCAATATCAACGGGTAAAAGGGCTGCCATTTTATGAACAAATAACAGAGAAAAGAGAGTGGTCAAAAAAAAAAAAGAAGTCCACCAAAAAAAAAAATTGTTTTTGGATATTTTCGCGTGTCAACGTGTTTATTAAGTCCGGACCGGAAAACCTAAAAGTTTATATTCTTTTGTTGTCCAATAAAAAAAGTCTATGGTTTTATTCTTAAAAGATAGATAGAAAATCAAAGGGCATAAACAGAGTGATGATACAAATATATATGTATTTACATGCTTTAGGGCGATATATAATTTACTTCTTCTTGGCTGGAGCAGTAACGTTAAGCTTGAAGTAGATGATGTCACCATCTTCAACGACGTATTCCTTTCCCTTTTGGTAATATTTACCGTTGGTCTTAACAGCGCTCTCGGAGCCCAGTTCCTTTAGATCGCCATACTTCATCACTTCAGCCATAATAAAACCACACTCAAAATCGGTGTGGATGACGCCAGCAGCACCAGGGGCCTTCGTACTCTTTCTGATGCCCAGGTTCTTACCTCGTCAGGTCCACCGGTAAAGTAATAGATCAATTTTAATGCAACCCATAACAATGATTTTTGGAAGAACAGATAGAGCGTTACATTCCTTTTGAATAGCAGCCTTCTCATCAGCACTTTCAGCAACCGAGATTCGGTATTCATAGGCGCCAGAATAAGGGATAATGGGGCCACCAGGGGAGTTTTCATCAATCCAAGCTTCGATTTTGGGTAATCACTTGTTCTTCTTTCGCAAAAAGTCCTTTTCACTCAAGTTGGCCAAGTAAATGGCAGGTTTTGCGGTAATTAAATGAAGGCCGTTGATCACATCAACTTCCTTGTTGGTTTAGGTTCCGTGGCGCACGTCCTTATCCTCCTTTACCCAATCAAGCACCTTGTTGACAATAATGGCATCTTCCTTTTTAGCCTTATCTGCAGCATTACCACCATGCCCAAGACGTCTTGCGACGTTGTTGAGATCGGTAGCTTGTTTGGTAAGGAACTCCTCATCCTTTAACCTCAACTCTTCACGGATGATTTCCATATCACGGAGAGGCTCCAACTCACCCTCAACGTGAATAAAATCGGCTTTATCAAATGCACGGACAACATGATAAATGGCATCAGCTGCCTTAATGTGGGATAAGAAAGCATTACCCAAACCTGCACCGAAAGCAGCACCTTTGACAAGACCAGCAATATCAATCACAGTCAACTTTTAAGTATCAAGAAAAAAAAAGGGACGCATTAATATCTGTTTTTTTTTTTCTTCTCAATCAATATTTTTTATAATACTTACAAATGCAGGGATTTCTTTGGCAGGCTTATAGTGTTGATATGATACAACCAATCGAAACGAGCATCAGGGACAGCAACACGGGACTCCTCAGGGTCTAAATTAGATAATATATATATATTGTATAAAATACTTTACCAATAGTACATAAAGGATAGTTTTCGGCAGCAGCAGAAGCATTCATCAATGCGTTAAAGGTGGACTTTCCTACGTTAGGAAGACCCACAACACCAATCTTTAAGTTGTTAGAGGGGCGACCTAACAATGCCTTTTCTTCCTTGACAGCTTTTTTGGGGGCCATGATGATCTATGTCTTGATTTTTGAATTTGTTAAAAACATTTCTATTTATAAATAAATAAATTGACTCACTTTATTATTTTTTAAAAGAAAAAGTTATGAAGATGTATGTTTAATGGTTGGAAAATAAAATTAAGGCACTAAAAAATAAAAATCTGAGTGCTACAGTCACGGTAAAAAGTCGCTTTAGTTCAGTTATTTAGTATAATCGTAACACTAAAAAGTATAATGATAGTAAAGGAAAGGAAGAGAAAAAAATATACTATTAAAAAGATGAAAAAAAGTGTACCTGAAAAAAAAGTAGAAAAAACATGTATATTATTTCTTGTCCTACAGGTGATTTCTATTGGATGCCCTTTTTTCAACTTTTTATTTACGAGATCAGTGAAATTACTAAATTAGGAAATAATATTATTATTGTTACTAAATTTGAGTTTCATTATTTTCAATCATTCCAGAAGATTATCATATCATTCAACCATAGCATCATTATCTTCCATGTAGCTATTCAATTCCATTTTCTTTATCTTTGATTCCATATCAGCAATAATCTGATATTGCTTTATCCTTTGAACTCTTAATTCCTCGATTTCTCTTTCGTTATATTCGTCTTGTATTTCATGATATTTTGACTTGATCACAGTAAACTCTTTAACATTATCCTCATTCCCTTTTTAAATTAAACAGACTTTAATACCATATCCTCATCTTTTTTCTTTCCCTTTACCTAAACAATGGATATTATTTTTGAACTTTTCCAGCTCTTGTTTTGATTCTGAATGACCCAAATCAGCTGCTCTCTTAAACCACTCGAAGGCCTTTTGATAGTTCTGTGTGGTTCCTTTTCCTTCGAGATATAAATAACCGATGTGATACATGGCTTTTGTATAACAAGTGGCGGCTGATTTAAAGTACCATTCCATCGATTTGACATAACCAATATGTGTGTGCAGTAAATAATATTGGTTGGCGATTAACCATAATGCCTCCCCATGTCCTTGTTTTGCGCTGTAAAGAATAGAATCATCTATTTGAATATCCTCTTTTTCGGATAAAAAATGGAGATGCTTATATTTACTATATGCATTTATAAAAAGAGTATTTTCTGTATATACCTACTTACTTTGAATATAATGAAACATTGTTATTCTTGTTACTATTAGAGTAAAATTAATGGTATTAAAAAAATCCAAGTTGAGGAGAGAAGAGGAAGAAAAGAAAAAAATGATAAAGAAAAAAAGGAGTTTTAATGTAATAGAATGTGATCCATTTTGTCACACATTACAAGAGCCAAGTTTCAAAACAAAGTTAGCAAATAGGAATGGTTTAAAGTATTTCGCTGGCACTTGGACCTGATGAAAAACGACTGCATGTGCGCTAGATGTACTTTTATTCCAATGATTATGCTAGGTTCTGCTTCAAAAATATAGTAGAGTAACGTCATCTCCGGTTATTGCTAATAAAAGCAGAGAATGCATAATAGTATGTGACTTTATTTGTTTGAAACAAGACGATGGTATTAAGAACCAAGAACAACAATATGTTATTTACGCTGTACAAAAACCAGCTTCTGTTTATTGTAAATATTTTAAAACAAAACTAATGGTCGTTGTTTTTGTAGACTGCCAGGAGCAACGTAGAAAATAAAGGGTCATGGCTTCCAAGGAACGACATAATTGGTAAATCATCCAAATCAGTTTAGAGTTTTTTAACGCTTCAGCATTGATGGTGCCCGATATTAATGCTATTGTGTCCGTTTCCAAATGATTTCACCTATTTCCTCATATTTTTCCTCACTCATGATCGATTTGAATCCAACTAAAACTGAGTTACTGAAGTTAATACGATGTTGTAATTAATAATGATCCTCTTATTGTATCATGTACATACGCTAAATTTTAGTAATAGATAAAACCTAGTTGGTGTATGTACGTATGTTTAATGAAATGTCAACCATTTAAAGTTTTAACTTCATAAAATGTACCAACTCCCAAGGTCGGAATAGCTATTTTCCGAAACCTGATTTCGGGTTTTTCTCACTTTGGTTTCTTCTGTACAGAAAGAGCAAGGAAATTCAAATTTTTGCTATGATGCTAGAAGGTTTAATATCCATTTAATGTTCACCCAGCCTTTTGCTAAAAAAGAAGTTGAGCTGAATAAATTCGCTCATAAAACAAAACAGGTTTTATGTTTATCCCAGATCCAATTTATTAAAAAAAAGCTAATATTTATAATAACGATCAATGTTGATCATCTATCAGTTGTTCTGCTTATCAAGTTGTTCTTCTTGCAACTCTTACTATCACCAGACAGGAAAAATTCCCAAAAAGGGTAAAAAACAGCCTCACTTTTTTTTAAAAAAGAAAAAAATCGTCACAGTTTATATGGTTAGTGAGGCACAAGCTTTTCTTTTCTTTTCATTATTTATTTATTTAATGGTTCCAACTATTAAAAAAAACAAAAAAGTATTAGCTGATCCAGTTCAACAGCTACTTATTCTTTTTCCAAAAGGAGGTTAGAAATAAAAATCACTTATTAGAAACCAAGTAACAAATAAATAACAATAAAAAACCCCAAGATCCCGACTATTTTAGACATTGCATCGATCAGTATACAGAAAATGCAGTTGAACATATTACCGAAAAGTTTCTAGAGATGGGAAGTTACCCTCAATTACCACCTGTCGATGCACATGGTCCACTGAATAGCTGCTTACGCATCCTGGCACTGGACCTCTTTCCTGATGTCGATATTGGTTATTTAAGAGATCTCGTTCTAAAGTGTAATTACGCCCATATTGAAAATGTTGTCAGTGTACTTGTTAAACAAAAAAAGCGACCGGAGCGACTTGAATATGGCAAAATGTTGGAACATGAAGGTATCCGTAGCGAAAGCTACAAGCGACAGGCGAAATCACAGCTTACAAGAGATTTCCCACAGGTAAAACATTCACAGATAGAGATGCATTTATACTAAACAAAAAAAAAACAAAAAAAAAAAACAGATTTGGAAATCATCCATACGAGCCGTTTTAGCTGAAAACAATTGGGATTATTTAAAGAGCTATGACCAGTTATCCGAGATGGGATCTGGTGGATTTTGGACAACGCTAAGAAACTTCTTTACGCATTGGTCGAGCCATACAAGTGTGACGCCCATAGTCAAGGTGAATGATCCCGACATTATCAAGCAATTGCGGCAGTTACAACAACGATCGCTGGATATACAAATTGAAAAGGATCTTGATTTCGCACAGGCATTGAATCGGTCTGAATATGATTCACACAAGCAGTTGATCACGTGTGATTGCTGTTGCGATGATTACCCGTTTGAACAACTTTTGTTTTGTAGTCAAGGTGACCACACTTTTTGTCACGAATGCATAAGACATTTTATAAACGAGGGTCTGTTTGGTCAAGGGGGTTTGCGCGGACAGGCTAGGATTCAATGCATATCGTCAATGGACAGCTGTGATGGCTGTCTTCCTATGGAAAGCTTGCAGCGTGTCATCTCAACTGATGTCTGGAAGGCGTACGAAAAATCACTGTTGGATGATTGTTTCAAGGAGAGTGGTCAAAGGATACAGTGCTGTGCATGCAATTATTTTGAACTGGATGAATCAATAAGACCGCTCAATTCCATTTTTGTCGGTAGAGTGATTCAAAGAGTCGCTCAATGGTTAATGGTACTTGAATTGATTTCCACTAGTTGTTTTTTACTATTAGCTACCTCTCACCATTTTATTATTATTATTATTATTGTCTTTTCTACTATTGCAACATTTCAATACGCTTTATATACACAGTGGGATGTCGAAGCCGACCTGAAGCTTGCATATTTGCGTGTCACAAAAGCAAGAAGAGGGACACTGTTTCAGTGTCGAAATAGCAATCAATGCGGCGTTCTCACCTGCCTTTTGTGTCAAAGACCTGTAAGAGGCATGCATACATGTTATGAAGAGGAAACGGATGGTTTGAGACTTTATGTGGAAAAGGCAATGGCGGATGCAGTCAAAAGA
>VCJH01001156.1:25141-35341 GCA_024140565.1 Backusella australiensis | reverse complement strand
AAAAAAAAAAAAAAAAAAAAAAAAAAAAAAAAAAACCTTATTGGTATGTTCCTACTCTCTTTCTTTTTCAGGAGAAAATAAAAGATGAACTAAAATATGAATCAACTGACTTTTAAATCGTTGCATGAAATTTAAAAAGAAAGACTCGATACTTAATATGATTTCTACGTTACGATATTTATATAAAAAAGTATATGATGTTACGCATTTTTTAGACTCCTTTACTAAAATGACATATTAAAGGGTATTTCATTTAAATAGAAGATGAAAAGTAAATCATTAGAATATTTACTATTGTGCCTGAACTCGATATTAGAGGGGAATCTAAAGTTTCTAAAAACGGTCAACAATAGAGGGAATTGATCTATCATTTGCTTGTACAGATAACGATTTTGTTCACGATCGAGTGAATCACCATCTTTTCGTATGATGACGCCTTTTTTTAAAAAAAATATAAACTTTACCTTTATAAACACACTCATTCCACCATTTTAGCATAAAAGTAACATTTGTAAAGATGAAAGATAAAATAGAGCCATAATAGGATAAACTCAAACCATAGCAGAACTATATTTAGGACTCAAAACCTTCAGCCGCCACACCTTAAACTATTAACCCATCTCCTCCTTCATTTGCATCGTTTATAAAATAATCCCTTTCCGTCTTTTACTTGATTTAGTGACTTAATTCTACAAAGAGTATCGGCTGCTACAATTTGCTTCTAGACCCAAGCCTGGAACCGGTTAGTTTGATTTTTTGCGTTATTACCTGTTTTCATTAAATCTTGTTTGCACACATACATCTTACAACTTTTTTTTTCTACAGTACTAATTTATTAAAATTTATACTCTATCGGGTGAAAAAGAGAGGGGTATAAGACTATACGTCTTGGCTGCGCTCCAATGGTAAATGTAACTACAATGGAAGTCTTAACAAGTGAATTTGTGATTGTCTTTTTCAAGATTCCGTGTTGATTGAGCTCTGGCAGAATATTGAAGTAAACGAATAAGACAAAAAAGGAATTTACTCCGATGCTTCTGATATTTTCATCAATGGTCAGGTGACCCTATTTATTGATGCTTAATAGTTTAATCACAGATTCACTTCAATTACTTTCTTTATGTAACCATCAACCATCTCAATACACTACACATAAGCATTTTCATTAAAATATAATACAAAATAAGTATTTCCATAATATCGTTTATTAGTGTATCTTTTATAAAATCTTTTGCTACTGACATGATCATTAGTAAAGCGTTTTTGATTAATGGCTCGAAATATTCATCATACACTCCACATTTTTATTTTTCATTCGCCTTATAACCAGCAAAATACGTTGAATTTAATGATATTTATTAACTAAACAATCATATAGCGTTTCAATTTCTTAATATTTAATATCTAATAGAAGTAATTATCAACACCGATTTGCAATATCACAAAAAAGACTATCGAAATTATCTCTATGCACAAACTGTTTGTCAATAGTAATAACGTTGGGGTTTATTATCTTGGTGTCAAACGGTGATTATCACAAAGAAATTGTCCAATCAGTAATGTATAAAAGGATTTCAAGATGCTGACCGATTCGTTAACCTATAAAGTTGTATGCCTTGAATTTGCTTATTAGGTTGTCCGGATATTCGGCCATGTTATTTAATCATTTTTATACTTACTGAGGCAACCACGTGAAAAGAATTAGTGAGCGAAATCTCATGCAAAAAAAACACAAGTAAAAAAGAAAATGTGAAATCATATTATTGACCACAAAAGTGATCTTAGTACAGAACAAGGAGAACTGTACTAGATTACAAATGATACAGCATATGAACATGTAAAGGATGTGTTTTGTAGACAGAGACTGTTCCTAATAATGCACCTTGGTTTGTATGACTAAGAAATCGTCGTTGTAGATATATATTATTGACAGTCTGAAAACAATTGATTGGTGCAATCCTCGTGGCACTGCAAACACGATTTAAATGAAATCATCATTGTACTCTCTCTTTCTTATTATTATTTTATTTATTTATTGCTTTTTCCTTTGTTTCTTTTTACGCAAAAATAAAGTCCTGATGGAAGACCAGACTAAAAAGTCCAAGAAGTTTGCAATGGGAGACCTGCCTCCTTCGCCTACCACAAGTACGACAAAAAGACCGACAAGACACCATGTAAAGCGACGTTCGAGTGGTAGAGTCCATGTTACTAAACTAGCTCCAATGGCAAGAACTCATGAGGATGACGATAAGAAATCAATGAAACGTTCACATTCAAGTAAATCACTACATCGTCTGAATTCTAACGAAAGAAAACTTGGTATCAACGGCTTCACACCTGCCGTTGCTCCTGTTCAACAACAAACAACAAAAGAGCAGGAGCGGGAGCCATCTCCGCCTACGTCCACCACCACACTAGAAAATACCACTACTACCGATGATACCACTGCTAAAAGCACCATTAATGGCGCTACTAGCAACGCAGATACCGCAATGAAAAAGAAACCATTGCTTGTCCGAACTCAAACAGCGCCTGTTTTACCTCCTGTTGAACAGACACTGTCTGTCACAGCCAACCAACTTGTTTCACCCGATAAACCAGTGTTTAACAAGCAGTTTTCGCCACCTTCCACAAAAAGTAACCATAGCAACAAGCAACTATTAAAATCACATTTTGTTGAGCCTCCTTTCCATAACCATAGCAAGATAAGGGTTGCCACTTCACAACCACTCACCAACAACATGACACGTACACAGCAAAAACTAATGCTACAAAGAGAACAGACGCTTGTGAGTGATGAAAATAGTGTGTCGCATCCCAAAAACATGCTTCGGTTGACCCATGAGATGGAAAGGATAGGGCGCGAATATCGATGTGTGAAACGATACGAGGATCCCATGATGGCTAGCTTAATACGATGTCAACAAAAGCGAGAACGACCGGGCTTGCTAAATACCCGCACCATGTCATCGTCTGTATTACCAACAAAGGAATTCCGACCTCATTACGATCAAAGAAGGCAGATACTATTGAATGCGGCATTATGTAAAAATGAAAAGGACCAGCAACACTATTTGCATGAATACAATACACAAGACATGGAAAAAAAACCTGCGCCGTGGTCGGCTTTTTTAGATCGACTTTTTTATGGTTAAGACCATTTTATTATTATTACTATTATTATAACTATTATAATTGTATTTTAATTTCTACTTTTGCCCTCATTCTCTTCTTGTTTCTCTATTTTTATTATTATTTATGATGATTGCCAGCACACTGCTCTCCCAGTAGCATTACAACTTAATAAAGTCATATTACTCATTGTGGGATGGAACTGACTGACACTAGGAATGGCTGTAATATGATCCCCATCAAACATTTGCACTATTTCATTTCCTGTTTCACCGTTAAAGATGTCCATCGTCTTGTTCATATTACCAATCACAAAGTGCTGCTGTGAGTGGTTGGGGTTAGTGTTCCAGCGTGCACGGAAATTGGTGACCCAGCGACCTGTGTGGTTGTTATGCCTGACCGCCGCCTTGAGCTGTATATCATCGTCCTTTTTCATTTCAAATACGCGGACCAAGTCATCATACGAAACAGTAGCTAGCAAATCTCCTCGTGGAGACCAATAGGCACTTGTGACTGAATAGCCATGCTGAAACGTGTGTAAGGGTTCCATCTCCTCGACATTCTGGCCCCACATGCGATTATCCCAAATAGTTGCAGTTCGATCATTTGAGGCGACTGCTAATAAATGAGTGTGCACTGGGTTATGATGAACACAACCCACCTTCTTTTCACGGAGCTGGAGCACGCTAGGCTCCTTGCCCGCTCTTGTGTCCAACAAACCCACTTCACCGTCTGAGGTTGAGAACCAAAGTGTGTTTCCATCCGCGGTCAAATCAATGGATGTGATTGGATACCCCTCACTTCCCATTTCAACGGTTTCAAACTCTGTCTTATTCATGTCATATATGCGAATGTTACCGTCATAGGACGATGAGAACAGCTTGGATGCATCCGCTGGATTGAACTTGAGATCAGTGACACCGCGTGTATGAGGTTTGTAATTGAATATAATGGGCTCTCCATCTTCGTGTGCATTTTCAATGTCCCAGATACCGAAATTACCCTCTACGTCCGCAGCACAACCCAGTAGCTTGGTAGTAGAAGGGTGGAAACTAAATAGAGTTGGCGTTAGCTAGCATTAATAATAGGGAAAAAAGCTTTTATATATACAAAAAAAAAAAAGCTTACACACAAGCACTGGTACGATAAGGAGTGATTTTGACAGTTTTCCATTCATGTCTAATCTCCAATTTGTTTGCTTGATTCAACAATTCCTTGTCACCCAATTCACCAGTTAGTCTATCCTCTTCCTTGATAATAACAGTGGGGGTACTATTTGGCACATCAAGTGCTGTCTTGAGAGAGGCCAATAACTTGTCTTGGTCCGACTGGTCCAACTTGTCTATTGTCTCGTCAACCGTCACCCTTTCCTTTTTTCCTGACGTTACAAAGCGATCGTTCACAGGCATAAGACGCAAGTCCTCTTTGGAAGGCTGTACACCACGTAAACGAGCAGACTGGCGTTGAGGCTGCTGGGGCTCCTTCTTCACCTTTTTCTTGGCAGGTGCGTGTGTCCTCAGCACCTTTGTTGCTGTAGTAGTTCTTTTCTTGGCTGAAGGAACATTGAGTTCTTTCAAAAGCGCTTCGTTTTCTCTAAAGTAAACAATACACGATAATGATAAAGTTTATTTTTTGATTTTGATTTTTGATTTTTTTTTATTGATAAGTAAGAAGGGAAAGGGAAGGGAAAGGAAGATAAGATATATGTTTCTTATTTTTTATATATGTAAATATGTTTTTTTTTTTTTGCTTTGTTTTTGGTTTTTTACTTTATATTCTCTAGTCGCTTCTTTTCATAGTCTGAAAGGCCGGTCATGGTTAAATAAAATGAATGTGATGAAAAAAGGAATGAATGTGAAAATAACAATGTTCATTGGACATAAATAAATTTTTTGGGGGTAAAAAACGTCACAGGAAACCTGATTCCTGTAACAGGCGAGTGATCTTCTCATCCTCACGCTCTCTATCATGATAAATCAGCAAAAACGAACGATATGATATTAAATGATTGGCTTACCTTGGTTCTAATTTCAAACTTTCTTTGTAAAGCTGCTCCTCATCTCTTGTGCTCTTAAGATTTAATCTAATAAACTCTTGCAAATCCTCAACAGCCTTAAGTTGGTATAAAGACGATTGGTATTGTTGGATCTCACGAATCACTTCAGCTGTCTTTGCACGCTTGGCAAAGTTAATCAGGTCCTTGGATTTTTTGAGCGTGTTGGAGTTACCATCTTCAATGAACGTTAGATCCTGGAGGTAGATACCCAAAAAGGGAATACATGGCGGGTTGATGGAATGGATAATCGCACGGTACTCATTAAAGTTACGATTGGCGCCCATCAATTTACGGATTTGCTGTAACGTCTGAGTTGTACGCGTGCCAACAACTTCCCACGTGCGTTTTAAGCGGCCAACGGAACTGTTGTCAAATGCGGATAGAATGGCCATACATGTATTGAAATTATTAAGAGTTCTACATCTCTATATTTTCGCATAACGAATATATAAATTATGAACAAAAAGATGAATAAGGACGTCATTTTCATTTTCATATCACTACTTACCTCTGCAACTTGCACCCAAAACTTAATATATATACTTCTCTTCTTGATATCATGCTGGCTAAGAATAACATCAGAAACCCAGGATGTCACCTGATTACAGTACTCGATCGACGAACGAATATTGTGAGCAATCTGATCATCGGGTGAGGACCAAGCCTTATCCAGACATTCGATGGGACGAATGGAACTGTAGAGTTTAAAATCCATAATAGTAAGCTGTCTTGCCAATTCTAGCGCATCGATGTCCAGCAGCTTAAATCGCTTTCTATTGCGCGGCAATATAGGTTCTGGAGGATCAGGCAGTGTCAGGACCATCTTCTTTAATCCATTGCTTGTATCCATGGTGTTTGTACGTCTTTTTTCGATCAATGATTCTAGTTGACCATTGGAAAATTTAAGGGTTGTCTTGATATTGGTATTAATAAAGTCTAATAGTCTATCCAGTAGAGCGCTATCATCATCGTTGTAGTAGAGTTCCAGCCAATTTTTGAGTACATTAAACACACGAAGTCGCACCAGTTTTAATTTCTTTTCTTCCCAAACGCCAATATCACCCTTAGTGAGACCGTTGGGACAAGGGAGATTATAACGTGCTTCCAGTAAATCCATCAAATCAGTAGTGCTGCAGAAGGAGCGGTATGTAAGTAGAAAGGTGTTGATAAAGTTCATATCCAAATAATCATGAAGTGTTAATCTTTCCACTAGTGCTGGAAGGGTACCACCCTTCACATGACCCTCCATATTAAACACAATTTCTTGTGTACCGTAATCGTATTCCAAGAACCAGGGTTTTTCATTCACAACTGGTTTGGCAGCTGCTGCTACCGCTTCCGGAATCGGAGTATCGTCACCAAAGAATTTCTTGAGCTTACTTGACTGTGCTTTGGTGGGCGATGTATAGGATCGAACCATAGGAGGAGGAATAGCTGCAATGTCATCGGAAATGGATGCAGTAGGTGTCACATCAGAATGATGGCGCTCCATTAAATCGGAAGGTCTGGGAGGAGAAGTAGATTCATGGCCAATTTTAAGCGAGAGGATGTCATCTTCGTCTAAATGATCCGCAAAGTAAGTGCCATTAAACGTGGTATTATCTTTGCCACTAAATTCCGTACCATCAACAATGCTGAGAATATCCTCCTCTTCATCATCTTCATCATCTTCATGAATGACAGAGTTCTCTATTGCAATAGGTAATGCAGGGATACTCATTTCGACAGTATGATAGGAGGCAACGCTGCTACTTCGGCTACGACCCTTTCTTGCCAAACGAAGAATATTTGCACAAATCAATTCAATAGGTTCAAAGAGGCCAGCAGCACCGTCTTCAATCTGATCCAAAACACGAGTGAGGTCACACTTTTCATCTGTCATGGTTTGCAGCTTGAAAAATAGCTGACCCAAGCCATCGACTAGAGCTTGTTTACCTAATTGTAGTTCAGCCATATCCCCGCTTTGTACCTGACTAAAATCGGTATCATCCAAATAGCCGATAAAAAGCCCAGTTTGATTAGCTAAATTACGAAAATGGGTAAATAGCAGGCTGGCAAGTGAGGCGCGATCCGAGTACTGAGCTTGGCAAGCAGCAATGCATTTGATGATCGTCTCGGCTGAGTCTTGAATACAGTTACCCATAGTCTCGAAGTTTTCGGCAAGATTCATTTGCAGAGTGTAACGGGCCGATTTACTGCTGTTGCTTTCTAATAGTTTATTACTTTCTTGGGTTTCAACCCAGCGAATATCGGTATGATAAAGTGGTAACGCAAGATCCTGACAGGTACTTACAAACCGACGAACTGCCATCAACAACTCACTTGACTCCGCCAAAATCTTTTCCGAATCTTGTTCACTGGCATGTGTGTGTGAAGTCAGAACGAGCTTCGATAAAGTGGCCATCAGTGCACGGTGGTGTGTTTTGAGCGGTCCATGTGATTTGATATAACTTGAGTCTTTATCTAGTGTATTGGATGTCATGAGCATAAATCGGACTGCACTGACAACAGCGGATGCTAGCTGACTCCATTGCTGAAATTGATTAGCTTTGACAGCTGTTGTTAATTGATGGATGGCAAGTGCGACATGTGCTGATAGATTAATCCACGTGAGCGGCTCTGAATTATCAATTAATGAAGAACGTCTAACAGATGGTCTACGTGAAGGAGATCGCGGTAGTAATTGAGGTGGGTTGAATATTAAATCATCAGTCTATACATGCATATATTTATGTGGGTGTATATAAATAAAATGGAATTACTAAATATAAATGCAAACATATTATATTAATTTAATAAAGTTTTACCGTAGACTCAGGTGTATAAAGTGATTTTTTATTAAACCACTGGGTATGCTATATAAACAAGTAAGTGCCTGAATCAAAGTGTATGAGCTGATCCCTCCCATTAAATACCTGTTCGTTTGAATTGTAACTATCTTCGGATACTGGATGCTCACTTGTTGACTTAAAATCGTATTCAGATTCGCTATAAAGTGAAGCATTTGAATGCTCGATACTTTCTTTTCCGTCAAAGTCTTGGGTACTTGTATGGCTATATGTTCTACGAAGTTTGTTTTCCAGTTCTTCTGCCAGTTGTTCATCATCAGAATGCTATTTCAGCGTTAGTCTTGTAATTTAACAATAATGGTAATATTTACACTCTCACTGATCACTTTGACATAATTACTAGGAAACCAGCCTCTTGCATCATTGCATCTGTTTTTATAAAAATAAAATCATTAATTTCACTATATTAATTACTATTTTTTGTGTTTATTATTATATAAGCGTTTCTTTTATCTCAAAAGACACATACAAACCGTCCCACCAACCCGAGGGGAGCTTATTTAGTACATCAATGTAATCATCTTTATTGAATGAGAGAGATGAGGGATCGTTTGATCTAAATGGGTAAAGAGCTTGTACTCTACATATAATAGGTATCGACGTCATTTATCAAAGACGGATATACACTTTCTTTATATGTAAGATAAAAAAAGCTTTATTCTACTTCTTATTTTTATTATCGTTATTATTAATATTATTATTAAGAAGTAGTAGTAATAATAATATGGTATATTAGTATAGATGTATATAAAATAAAATTAATTAAAGAAAGAAAGAAAGAAAATATAATAAAAAAAAGAATCACGTCTGTTTCTCACACATATTGGTATTAACTAAGTGTAACATCTAGCTTTGGTATGGGTTTGTTCTCTTTCATGGTTAGAGAATCGGACAATGAAGTTATATAGATCAAATTTTGAATGAAAAAGACTCAATTTTATAATTTAAAGATATGAAATGCCAGAGAAAACATGATGCATTAGAACCCAACACATAACCAAATACTATTGCAATATAGTAACTGCAATAAAGAACCATTTAAAAAACAATGAAATTATCGTAAAATGCATTAGAACTTACTTTCCTATTTTATATATATTCTATTGGAGCAGTTTTTATTTATTTTTATAAAAAACAGATAAAAAGCCTAATAAATATTTGTGCGCCCATTCCTGTCACTGTTACCACGTGTTGAGTTTTTTTAGTTCCTCACTCATTCATTGCCTGTATTTGCTTTTATAAAAATAACATGTTTAATTTTATATATACGTCTATATTTTCTTGAACCATATACTATTGTATATCTTAATGAACCAGTTAATTCAATCATTCGATTTTTTATGGTATTTTCAGCAAGAAAGAACAATGAGAAATACCATACCAACAAAGTCTAACAAAATATATACAATGTAATAAAATGACAAAACGTATCTCTACTGGGTATAAATACAAATGTGTTACAGGCAATGATTAGGGAAGAAAAGAAAAAAAAAGTCTAATAACGCACGGATTATTGGGCCCCTTGATTTTATTAACAATAACAACACCGCACCTAGAAATACCAAACATAAAAAAAAAGAGGAAAAAAATGCAACCCAGCTAGTGCCGACCGTTTTCTATCACTGGCAACAAAATTACAAAGCGAGAGGGGTTTAGAGTCTATAGAACGTTTATATACAACAAGCTGCTTCTTACTTGCCAATTAAACCAAAAACACACGACCAGATCATGCGAACAAAGTTAGAAACCCTGTTACACTGGTATCTCGCGCTGAGACAACATTCACAAGGTATAACATGGATGGGTTAAACATCTTCAGTCTAGCAGAGACTGTACACCATAATTATAGATCCTCCAACCAAATTGAACCGGTCAGCCCCACTCAGAATGAAGCTAAGCGAATTTAGTATAAATGCGGCTGATCGCACATTAGACTCAAAGCCAGGCTTATGGTACAGCAAATATCACCACGCTTAACTCTTGCTTGATTTAAGAAAATCCTCAGCGATTTTCCGGAAAGCAGGTACCAATCACTTTACCCAATCAGGTTAAATAAATAGAAAATATATGAAGTAAGCTATCGGTCTGTGTGTAGAGTGGTATTGATATATAGCAGATGGAGAATACAGAACAAGTAATTGTTGAAAAAGAAATTTTTGCCTC
>VCJH01001156.1:2033-25129 GCA_024140565.1 Backusella australiensis | reverse complement strand
TTTTTTTTTTTTTTTTTTTTTTTTTTAAAAAAAAAAGAGTAAACTAGAATTCTATATTGTAATAATAATAAGTTATAATTTATGACATTTAATACGTATCTTTTCATTTGCCTTGTAACATAATCCAAAATAATTTATTAGTGAGAATATCCCATAGCAAACCGGAAACTTCTCACCTAGACGCTACGATACTCAAAACACCACTCCACCATGATTAGTTAAATTAATTGCAGAAATAAAAAATCGCTCCTGCGTTGTATAGTATTCAAACAGCCCATATATATCAATTATTAATTTGGATAAAAAAAGCCCTTACTTAACTTGCATGATTTTTTTTTCTCGTACTTCCGCTTCTAATTTAAGAAAATGGGATTTAAAGACATTTGGCAAGCTATGAAAACGAAATCAAAGAATTTAATATTCTTTTATTGATCTTTAATGTGCACAGAGGTACCTTGCTGTCTCGGGGAAGTTTTACATTAAGATTATTACTTTACTATTATCTCATATGCAAATGACCATTTTGATGTTTTGGTTCATTAGCGAACGGCGATAATGTTTTACTATACACTATTTAACGTAAATGAACACATCTAACACCATTTAATGATCTTATAAAAGAGCTTCTCCTGGTATTTATATATTTATTTGACTAATATTAATAAGAAAATGCATTTTATTCTAAATTGATTCTATTATTCTAATCTTTCTGTGTTGTGTCTTTTAAAAATAATACTAGGAGAAAGATCCACATAGAAAAAAATTGAAAGTAAAAAAATGATTAAAAAAAATGAAAGTATAAAATAAAATAGTATTAATAAATATTTCCTTGGGGTATAATGTTATAGTCAACAGCCAAGGAAAAAAAGAGTCTAATAACCAGAGTATGCGCGGATCTTGGGACCCTTAATCTTCATCATTAATAACAGGAATGCCCAGCTGAAATTAAGCATGCCAAAGAAAAATGTGACCCATCCAGGACCAACAGCTTCAGTCATTGGATTTGCTATAGTAAAGATAAAAAAGTAAAATCAATACCTGCAAGAATCTAAAATAAATAACTTTTTCGCTCGCTTACCTATCAAACTAAGCACACACGACCAAATCATGCGGACCAAATTGGCAGCAGCGGTTACACTTGCACCTCTATCTGAGACAGCATCCACCAAGTAAGACATGGCTGGGTTAAATATTTGCACCATACTAAAGCACTGTACACCGAACATAATGATAGATACCCATACACTCCAACCAAATTGGACAGGCCATCCCCACAAAAAGAAGCTGAGTGGATTTAAGATAAAAGCAGCTGGCCATACGTTGGGTGCAAGTCGATCTTCGGGTATGGCTACACCATTTCTCTTTGCCCTGGCTCTGTTTAAAAATATATCTGACAGTTTTCCAGAAAGCAATGACCCAATAACCTCGCCTAAACCAGGGGAAATAAACGTCAAACCAATAATACCAGAGCTGAGTCCATATTGTTGTGTGTATAAAGGAGGTAACATATTTTCGATAGCAAACATGCCACCAAAGGCAAAACCTGTTGCCATAGAGAAAACTAGCACAAAAGGATGTCTTAATAATGCCTAAATTTGATTTGTTAGAATGGTATTTAAAAAAATTTGAACACTACTATATTTACCAATGAAGCAAATGGATTCATAACAGTGGAATCAACCATTGTATGATTTTCAGAAACGCTCTCTGAATCTTCAGAGGATTCGATTTGTTGCTGTTTTTTATCATTAACTTGTGTAGTTTCTTTTTCGGTGCTCTCTTTTCCCCAGACACTTTCTTGTCTGTAGGTTTCTTCCATAGCAAAAAATACAAGAGCCAAGAGAATACATCCAAAAACAAACAATAACCAAAAGACCGATCTCCAACCCCAACGTTCAACCAAATAGCCACCTTCAAGAACAAACAAACAAACAAACACAGTGTTAAATTCAGCATAGATAAAACAAAAAATCACTATACGAACCAATGATAGGACCAAAAAGCGGACCTGCAAACTGACCGGTGAAATAAATACCCAGTGCGTTGCCTCGTTCATGGACTTCGTAAATATCAGCCACTGATCTAGATACAAGCGAAAAAAAAGTGTTCTTAGTTCACATGATCCCCCCTCTTTTCCATTTGTTTTTTTAGGGACAAATAAATCAGTCAGAAAAGTTTACCCTGCTCCAATAGCCCAAGCAGACGAAATACCAGTTGCCTGCAATATTCTCATAACTAACAACACATAAATGTCGTTTGCGAAAACTGCAGCAAGAGATCCAACGGTGTAAATGATGATGGAGAAAAAATAAACTGATCTTCTAATCTTCCAGTGATCGCTAATACTACTGTAAAAAATAGGCTATTGATAACGTTAAAACAATGAAAAACTTGGTTTTATACAACACTAACAGCAATACCCATAAACAGCATATAAACAGAATTACTCAAAGTTACCATAATGGTAGGACTATTCAATTCTAAGGTCACCTGTTCTAAAGCAGGCAACTACCATTGATGTAGAATGTTTAAAGATCATTAGGACATATTTTGACATGATCAAAGTATACTCTTTCTTACATAAATAGTTGAACAGAATCCAGGTATAATAGCGATAAAGCATACAAGGCCCAATAATAATCTCTTACGCCAAGTTGGTAAAAGGCGTGGATCCTGAGTGACAGGCACTTTCAACTGTAACAATGATTTCCAATAACTCATTGTTAATATCTTTTTTCCTTTTTTTTTTTCTACAAAAAAAGGAGAGAGAAAAGAGCGCGGAGTGAAGATAATCAAAATTTCGTCTAAATTAATAGTCGGTGTACCGCAGCAGAAAAAAAATGACTGATCTACTTTTTATTCTTTACTAAAATAGGATTATTAATTGACTCAGAGTTTCAAGATAACCAATTGAAACTTGAAGTGAAGATTTGGTTGGTTGGAACTATCTAAACGATATAAAACGATTGATCAATTACCAAAACTAGAAGGTGGGTGAAAATTTCCCCTTTTTTTCTGTGACTTTTGAAGGAAAAAAAAATCTACTGCTGGTATCACTTTTTTAAAATATAGATAAAAGAACCATATTACACAATTGCTTGTGATAGTGTTTTTTTTCTATTTGCTGCTATTTATCTATAAAGCATATATACTACGAGGAGTTAGCCATATATAGGGAGATTGTAAAAAAAAAAAGATGGTTACCTGGATATAACCAAGAGGGATTGACCGACAAGACTCGGTAGTGGTTGAATAAACGATAGTACGACATTATCAATCCAAAGGGAGTAATTAAGGTGTAATAATAAATCTGCTACTGTTTATTTCAAGAAAATGAGAAAAAATTACAAATTGATGAGAAAAAGGGGAAAAATAAATGAGAAAATATTTCAAATAAATGAGAAAAACCAGGGGAATAATTGAGAAAAGAGAAGTATATCATGTATAAAGAGTATATTTCAGACAGTGAGCAAATAAAGAGATAGTTAGCCATGTAGTGTTTTGTCCCATACACGTTTACAGTCTTTTTTACATTTAAAAACATTTTGGGTTTATACAGTCTTTTTGGTTTTGAGACCCAAAACAAATTTCTCTGCTTTCAATGTTGATGAACCTGAGGGTGTAGGTTCTGGTGAGCCAGATATACTATATTCCATTATTTTAGTATCATGATTTGGGTTAATACCAATCTCTTCATATCTCTTAACCTCTTTTTTTTTCTCATCAACCTTTTCTCAATAATTTGAAAATGTTTCTCAACAATTTGAAAATCTTTTCTCATTAATTTGAAATTTGTTCTCATTTTCTTGAAAAAGACAGTACATCAGCAAGAGTTAGAATAATCAAAATATACAATACTCGGTGTACACAAGCCACTGTCTAAGAATAAAGTTGTAGAGAAGTAACATCCGTAGAATCAAAAAAGCCATCAAACATATGATGGGAGGTGATGTGATCGCCTTTTTTGTGGAGATGACTACTTTCACCTAAAAAGTCATTAATGACAGATCCTCATATAAATAAATAACCTCTGTCAATTACTTACCCCAAAAAAGCAACAAAAAAAACAGACTCTTGAGCATATACGGAAGCAAAAGCATTATCCTAAGAAAAGAAGAAGAACAAATTCAATTATGTAAAAACAAAGAAAGTTTTAAAGAATGCTCAATAGATCTAAAAAATTGGCACACGACAATCTTGGTACACCTAAAAGTGAAAATTATACCAAAGAGCAATACTCGACATCTCGTGCTCTTGTATCACACCATGAAGCTGGCACTATCATCGGCACTAAATGTGAAACTTTGAATTATATGAAAGACTCAACAAGTGTAAAACCTTACTTACCCACAAAACCCCGGGTGTAGAAGAACGCATATTACTACATCTGGTTCAGTAGACACAATTTCAAAAGTTTATTCGCAAATTGGCAAAACTCTGCTACAAAAGTCAGCTGAACCTCTGAAACTATTAGTGTGCGATAACTTGATGGATACTTTGATGGGCGCTCATGGAGAAGCAATTAGCTTTATTCAACTTTCACTGATGTGGAAATAAATATCGCGGAAGCATATCTATCTGGCTGTATTGACCCCTTTTTTATAACCTTTGTATGCATTTTTCCAACCTCTCCAACCTATTTGAGATAGCTTTAAAGACGTTGTAAGAAGTTTTCTTTATAGCACATTACCATCAGAGATCTGGAATATGTTAATTCAAGGGGAGGTTATTGTGATTTTAATAAAAAATATAAAAAATAGACATTAAAAACTTCACAATCAATACTAATTTGCTTCAATGTACTCAAAGAAGGTACGAAAATGTTGCACATTCATGCAAATCGAGTTTGCACCCTTACTGTACCTGAACATACTGATTTCATAAAAGGAAACCAATCATTCTACTGTCGGACTTCTCAGATTATATTTTTACAATGGTTAAAGCAGCTTTGGTTCGTTAGAGTCTACTTGGGTAAAGCTGATAACTAAGATGTATTTACTTTAGAATAATATTCTAATATATACATTCGATTTCTTGTAGTACGAACAAAAGTAAAACTAGTTTAGGAACTTGTTTTTTGGGGTATATATTTTTCGCTCGGACCACATCAACTAAACCTTAATATGATGAAAACGTCACTATTTTGATGGTCTCGTATCTATTTCTTGTTCCAGATCGTAAAAAATAACACGTTTTAAATTAAATTAAAAAAAAGAAAAGTGTTTCATCATTTGTCCCTTATTTTGTATTACCACCGTCAACTGATAATGTACAATAGCATTTAAAAAATACTAAGGTTTATATTTGTAGACCAGCTGTTCAGAGATCCATTTTTTTTATATTATCCTATTTTATTTATTCAAGACAATATTATTATTTTTTTCTCGGGTTTTCCTTTTAAAGAAGCTCATAAAATGCACACTTCTGGTACGAATAATACATTCTTATAAATTATTAAAAACAATTACAATAAAAGCCAAGAGCCAAGGAAAAGCCTCTTTTTTTCTTCCTATAATGGCATCCAAGTTTCTCATACAAGAGTGACCCTGTGCCCTTAAAACCAAGAAAAGAATACAGCCAAGAGAAAAAAAAATGATAAGTGACCTTCAACAAGGACTCAGTTTTCTCAGAAAGGAAGGTAGATAATATTACTTTTTTGTCTAATTCTCAGTGGAAATGCTTTTATAAGTATTCCTGTCCTTAGAGACAATAAACCGCATATAATTGATTTGCATACACCTAACTTACATACGTGTTAGTGGCAAAGCAAATCAAATAGTGACAACGTATAGAAAGGAGTTTCTAAAATGGGTTGTAAAAATCAACAAAACTTTGTGCTCAATTAATGATCGCAAAGTTGATTTAAAAAACAAACAAATTATGTTAAAAACAGTGAATTTCTCTCCCCGCATTTAGATACCTCTGCCCTTGCTTTTCATAACAAATAAACATTCTCTTTGTTCAGATAGTAAATTCTGATACATAAAATATAAATATAGGCTTGGCCATTTGCACACATAGCTTAATGCTTTGATCAGAAGATAGTAAAAGCATAATCATTGTTACTTTTATAACCAATCGACTGGCTTTATTTTTTTTTATACTTTTCATCATACACATCTATATGTCTATATATATATGAAGGAACTGCTAGCGATTGGCTATTGTTTGTGACACTATTTTAAATAAAAATAGAATTAGAAAAAAGGGGAGAAATAATACCAAGGAAAAGAAAACAAAAGAGAAACCTAAATAAACACAAATAAGCTAGTGATATTTCTATATATATAAAATACATTGGATCCCAAGGAGTAATTTTATAACAACTCCCATTGCCTCCACAGCACAGACTTTTTGAAATCGATTCAAAGAGAAAAAAAAATAGCAGTCCATGGACGTGCCGCAGCAACTTTTTGGATTTCAAGTCAAATAGCGAAAAAAATCAGATTACGTGTAACTTTTTTCTTTTTCTTCTGTTATTTTTCTTTAAAAAATAATTTTTATTTTAATATTCTTTCCAATTGTAATAATAGAGAGTATAGATCTGTTGTTACTTTTTGTGCGCTATTTAATAGTTGGGAAGCGATTTGAATTATTTTATACCAATCCAGCGAATGAACATTAATATACTATACACACACCGGAATTTCACGCAAGTGACAAAATGAAGAAGAAAACCAAGACGAAACAATCCAACGAGGATAACAATAAGTATAACGACTATCTCCCCTTATCACCGCCGCCTGCTCATAGAAATTGTCCAGAAGATCAGCATTTTCAATCATCGTCATCTCCAGTAGGCAGACCTCCCCCTCCTCCTCCAGAGTCCGCTTACCATTACCATGGTTCGGATAATGATATCTTTCAGGATCTCGCTGACATTATTTCACAAACTCAATCATCTCCACGAACGCCTCCATCAACGCCTCTGGTAATGGTAAATATGGGTCCTGTTGATTTTGAACTATATGATCTTTTGGATTCTTCATACCCGTCTGATCTTGAATTGTTTCCTGCTTTGCCAAACAGTTCAAATGATCCTTCATAAAAGAGAGCAAACCCTCTCTGTTTTTCATTCCATTATATATAATGTCATATTATATATTGTTGCATATTTACTTTTAACCATTTTTTTATATACTTTTATTTATTTTGTACACACCATTTTTGTTTCCAAAAAAGAGAATCCGCCAAAAAAAAAAGTCAACCATGACTCATATTCTGTAACCCCGCTTTTTCCATGCTTTTTACCCCCAATGCCCTTTTATGCGTACCACTCAAAATTATGTTTCCCTATTACAAGAAAGAATAACCTAAGCACATGTCCCCAAGAAGAAATATTCATATATAAAAGAGAAAGAGAAAGAGGATGGTGTGGAGAGAGAGAGATAAACAGTTATTTTCTTGCTTTCAAATGCGTGTGGTTTTTTGTTTTTAATAATCCGACATACAAATGTTTTATAAACCCTGTGAATATATGATCCCATGACGTAAAAATAAGGATCAGCAAACTACTCAAAATAGTAAATGACGATTACTTCATAACAAGAGTAGTTTTACAGATGACAAAAAAAAAAAGAAAGAGCAACGCATTCATATCTGGGTATGCCAATTACCATTTTTAATTCATAATTCATCCAATTTCAATGACAAGAAGCTGTTAATCGATTTTATTCAAAGTGTATATGCATGCATCTATACTTTAAGCATTGTCTTCTTGGAAAAAACTAATAAAGTTGAAGCAGGTACCATATTTAGGAATCGGCGATCTTTAATTGTTGCTGTCAAATGTAAATAATAATAAAAAGTAAACATGGAGAAACATAATTGACTGACTGTTGGCTGAATGTAAACCGATCGAATGAATCAAACTTACTTGGTGAGATTCATCTCTTCCAATAGTTTTTGCATGAATATACTAAAATATAGCACGTTTTCATTTGAAAACTATGCTGTACTTCCCACATATATCATATATTTCAAATAAAAAAAGAAAGTAAAGGTGATACTTCACTGAACTGAAAAAGAGCTACCATGACTAAAATAGACAAGCTCTTATCAGTGTCTGCTTTTAAAGAACACCATAGCTGGGTTGCTTAAGTTGATATCCAACTTCACTCCTACTCTGCATCTATATTCTCTGATTTAATGTTGACTGATAGTGACACCGTAGTTATTAGTTGTTTATGATACGAAGAAGATGGCTCTTTCTGGATCTATGATAGAAAGAATTGGAAAGAGACTCATAATTCGTTAGAGAAGCAACAGTAACAAGTCAAACTATATCATTTCTATATTTGTTACAAATACAATCCATGTTTACACTTATCCATTCTTCTTTAAATAGATTAAAACGAGATGATATTTGGTATAATTTATTTGCTCTCTCCACATAATACTTAACTAATTTTGTATTTTTGTATTTTTTTTATGCTTGGGTGATCTACCCATACATGAAAAATGCGACTTTAAAGTGGATTTAGATGGTGTAGGTACAACGATACGGTACTATATTCATATAAAGCTAAAGTACGATTTTAAGAGCACTCCAATATTTTATTACTAATATTTGTGGCGAATACAACGAGTGATAAAGCCACGATTCTCCTCCGTTGAAGGACTTTGACGTCATACTAATTTAATTTGTATTGAAAGTGCAGATGTCCTATTAAATCTGCTTTCAGTGGAGATTAAAAAATCTATTGACATTCTCTCTTCCATATGATACAGTACAAAAAAATTGGGACCACATGGCCGTTTTTCTTTTCAAAATAACTTAAATGGCATTACAATACACATTTTTTTACTGTACCAGACGCGTGATTACAAAAGAAAGCCACATTTGTAATGCGAAGAGTATATTCATTTAATATTGTGACAGAATATTACTTGAGGCCACCATTCATTGCAGATACGGTTACTCTTATAAATCTCTGCGTGTTAACACTATAAATGGATTTACTCTCAGCAATCGAGCTTTAATTTTATCTTGGTACATTTATTTATGCAAATATTTAGAAACCATGCTTATTCTCAATGCTTTTTGGAAACTTTAATCTGTAGCAATAGTGGAGGGCTTGGATTTAATTTAAATGGTAGTTTCTAGCTTACAGTATGAGAGAATGCCAAGCATTCTGCATTGCATAGTGGTTATATCAAAGCGACTTTGGTTAAGCGGTAAGAGCAATCAAATAGCCGCAATAAGATATTCTAATACTCAAATTTATATATGTTTCGTGTTCCTTTATGAGAAGAAATAAAAAGAAAACTTGTCAGTGTCGGCGAAGGTGCATGTGGAAAAACCTGTTTTTCAACTATCTTTTACAACGGAAATCTTTTTAATAGTTCTATTTGCGATTCTTATGTAGCATGTATTGAAGTAGAATGAAAATACGAATACAGTGAGTGAACGTGAGTGTAAAGCAGGATAAATGAGCCAAAGAGATGATGGCTGTTTACGACCTTTGTCGCATTCTGACTCCCTCATCACTCCAATATGTTTCGTAGTCGATTCACCTGTTTCGTTAGAACATATTTAAGAAAAGGGGAGAAGTAATAACAATTGAGAGAAATAGCTTCATCTTTGTCGGGTATCAAAAGGAAGTAAAAGGGGTCTACGTCATTATTCTGCAGCTATTGAAGAACTTCAAAAAAGCATCTCTCATACAAACCAGGCTCAAAAGACGGGTGAATGCAAATACTTTGAATACAAGAAGAAAAAGACAATGCTTTGTAAAATAATAGTAATAATATTGTAAACAAACAAACAAGTCAATAAATGACATGTGCTTTTTTTGTTTTATATTTGGCCTCCTTGTTGACTCCACATCCTCAATAAAAAGAAAAAAAAACCTTTTTCCTTTTTTTCTCTCTCTCTCTCTTTTCTTTTTTTTTTCACAAATTCTTACATTAGCCTATGAACCAAAAAACCACAAGTAGTAAGTAAACGAGATAAGAGAAATAGAAATAATGATGCATATGACAATCAGTAAGAAATGAAAAAAAAAAACTTACTTCTTCTTAGAGCCAGCAATGACTGGTATCCATTCATCAGACGTAAGTATTATGCATTGATAACAATCAACAGTTGTACTCATTCAAGTTGATTAGGGGTTACAAAAACATATCGAATTTTGGGACAAGAATCAGAAAGGTTACATAACCCCGATAGATACCATAAAAGGTTAGAATAGCAACAAGCGCGTGAAAAAAAAACAGAAAAGAAAATGATTAAAGAACAAAAATAATAACATACAAAAAAGGCTTCATGACACTTGGTTATGGCGTTATGCTTAGTGTATTCCTGGGTTCCGTGACAAGTGTTTTCTTATCTTTAACTTGTCAGGATAGATGGATTCCAATTCCGGACCCCCTTTGTCGTTCCAATGTAGAGCATTTGCTCCAGTCAAAGAAAGCCTCTTTCAAGAATCGTGGTGCATACAATGATGAAGGAGATTTTGTACCAGATAGATTTAATATTCTTTTTGAAAAATATGCTCGGTCTGATAAAACCGGTGCAACTATCTCACTTCCCGAGTTGATCAGAATGACGCAGGAGCAAGAGAATCTAGGCTTTAATATGAATCTTCAAGAACTCAAAGGATGGTAAGCAGCTCTTATCATTTTTCTTATCAGTTATATTAAAGCTCACATGGTTTCATAGGCTTCAAGGCATAATTGAGTTGAGTGCCGCTTATTTCTTTATTGGGCATCGCGGCCATCTCAAGCGAGAGGATGTTAGAGCGGCTTATGATGTGAGTAAAAAGAAGATGTTTACACTCTGACCTGCTTTGTACATAAATAGAGTTTCTTTTTCTTGTATCGCAGATTTCTGACCCGGCTTATTTTTTAGGGATCACTATTTTACAAATTACAAAACGCCAAAGGCGTTCAAAAGATTCCAGTTGAAACAAATGATGCGCTCTCTGGCACTTATCTCTGCGGTTCTAATTCAGATTTGACCAATGAAAACCACAGTTTATTCGATCTAGCAAGTACTGATATCAGAAAATTATTCGCCTTCGCAAAAGAACAGACACATGAATTTTCTTTGGAAAATATCCTTCGACGCCACACATCTATTCAAGGAGTACGTTCACCTAAATTCTCCTTTTTTTCACGTGAAGTTAAACCCGTTCATGATCAATCCACACTTTTCCCAGATGGCTTAACTGGTGTCGCAAAAAGTTATGAAGAGACTTCATCAGATGTACCTAGTTTGACTGGTTTAAGCCGTGGTTCCGTCCAACAATCAGACTCCGTATTTGATAGCCTTGTAGAAGAACCCAGCAACTTTTCCTCTTCTAGCTTTTTTGTAAATGAAGATGCCGAATCCAAGTCTATCTTAACCGGTGTAGCTACACCGGAAATCGATGATACCAAAGAAACTTCAACCAAAGAGGATCAAAATGATTCTGGTTTGACGGGTGTTTCCAAGGAAACCGAGTCAGGTGAAAAAGGTACAAGCCCACTTCTTATTCCCAAGTCGGGAATTACACCACCTCCCGAGGAAGCCTCCGACCATGAAACGTCAGAAAAGGAAGATAAAGAACACTATCAAGAAAACAAAGATACCGCAGGCTTCGTTACTCCTGCTCCGAGCAAGCGTAGCAAGAAGAAGAATAATAGTAAACACGGAGCACCACCAGTATTGGAAAATAGTTTTGCTCCCATTGCCACTGATGTTAAATGATGATGTTTCAAAACTCAATTTATATATTTGCCAAACAAATAAACAATATAAACAATTACATGGTTACATGGTTACTTCCAAATAAAATGACCTTTTTTATTCTATTAAATGACGTCTTTGGGAATAAGAATTAAATAATATCATTTTAACTTTATCATATACTTATATGCATGCTTCTTCTGCTTACTAACAGAAACCTTTTGATTTTTGACTATTCATTCATTATTTATTTATTATTAAAAACTGTTGAGTGGTATTTAGCATGTTCTAATTCGTACTGGTTACATCCAAAGAATTTGGTTGGCCAGACAGTCATATGAATCGCATTACCATAAGAAGCTTTAATATTCATAAAAACCATTGGCATGTGTATTTGTATTTTTCTTCAATAAAGACTAGAGATAGACTTGTTGAACAGAGCTTGGTTTATATTTATTTGTACTCTATTTGTTAACCTATATTACAACTACTACCAAAAATGTACTACTGCGATAAGTTGCTATTGTAAAGTCATGCATGATTTTTTGCGCCAGTCAATAAAGAAGGGGGTTGTGTTACCGTTATGGCTATCCACACTAAATCTATGAAAGTTGAAATTTCATAAAAAGGAAAATATTACAAAACAGATTTCTTTGCAGCGAATGTTATCATTATCGTATGCATATGTGACAAGAAGCGCAGAACCTTGTATATCAAACCAAGATAATATATAATCTCTCATTTACTGTCTCTCTTATTAGACTGTTATTGTTACTATTTATTTTCACATAAACAACAAGGGGACAGTGATGGTACAGCATTTTGGGTAACCTTATTGACCACAATCAGTCAATAACTTATACACATGCGCTTTAGGAGTTATTCAAATCTGAGAGTGATTTTAGTACAACAAGAGAATTCGTTTCTTTTTCCAAACCTAAAACTCTGTTGTCTTGGTTCAAATCATGAAATGAATACTGTTTGAAGTTTTTTCTACTCAATAAATCCACAAACATGCCTCTATCAATTTAACCGATCACTGGAATATATGCCAAACGCGATGTGATGTTTCTTCCATTTGGTCATATTGTGCATTTATCTAAAACGTGGTTATTTTTGGAGATTTTGACTTACATTGAAACTTTGAAAAAGATAATTAATAATAAATAGATCAAAGTGGGAACATAAGAGAGGGGAAGGAACACAGACGTGTTGAAATCAGCAAATTTACTCTTAATAAGAAGTGAACTCAATGATCTTTAATATGAAGGAGACATTATTTGCAAGTTTAATGTTGGTTCTTCATTGTTTTTTCATAAAATGCAAATCCATATTTTTCTTTCTTCTTGTGCACTATAGATAAATTATGCTGACCAATATAAAAACTTCTTATCATCATACAATAAATTCATAGTTCAGATTCATATCTTAATAATCAACTAACAAGTATGCTATTCTTGCTTTTCAACAAATGGCTTCCGTATCTAATAAGTATTTATCTTATTCTGTCCATATAATTGTAAAAAGAAGAGCTGCTATGAATAGCATTAATCGATATTACGGTATCAAAAGTAGAATATATAATTAATATTGAATTACAAAAGTAATACAACTGCCATCGTAATACTTTTCACTATGGGAAAAATATTTTTTGTCCTAGAGATATTTTGTGACTTGTCCTAGAAATGAGCCCAAAAATTAGGACAAAATTACAAAAATAAAAATTGTCCTAGAAGGTTGTAGTGCTTGTCCTTGAAAAAACATTTTTTGTCCTAGAAGGTTACAGCGATAGTCCTTGAAGAAGAAATGTTTTTTGTCCTTGAGTTTTATCCCATTTTAAGGACAAAACAATTCTTTTCCCATAGTGTTTCCTTTAAATGCTCAAAGTTTGAAAGTAGTATTTCAGGCAGTTCCACAAATAATGATCTGAATTTCCATTTTTAGAGAAATAAAAGGTTTTGTTTTCATGTGCATTTTTCATTTCAACGAGAGTTTTATGATAACCATCATCTGCTTTACTTCTTTCGATGAAAGAATAATTTGCTTAAAAAATGATAAAGGGTGATAAAGATTTTTAACTTGTAAAAGGAAAGAAGAAACAAAAAGGGAGACAATAAGAAATAATAGTATTGATTTCATCTGTAAAAAAATACACTTCAAAACAATTTTTTTTTAAATTATTAAAATTTCATGTGATAATAAGTGATCTAAATAAGCTATGGCAATTTGCCCTTTCCGGTTTTATTTGTTTTATTTTTTATCCAATGTATAATTCCAAATACTACTGGTGATATCAAGTATTTTATCTGCTCACAGGAACAATCATTTATGTATCAAATTTAGGTTCTATTGGATTTCACTGCTGAAAAACACTATCTAAGCTATTTTTCATGATGTTGCATGTAGAAGTTGTGATTTAATACTCATTCTGTGTTAAGGATAGTCATATCTTATATTAATGTGACCTACCTATTGCAAGCTACATGCTGTTCTTAAAAGAAAACATCTCTAAAAAACTGTATTCAAATGTTGAGATTAAAAGTATAAGCAAATTAACTTTTACTTTTCTCTTCCACTTTTTCCCTTTTTAAACCGTAGTAATGATCAAATTGGTTACAATAATCTCTTAAAGAAAGATGAAAGTGAGTTTGTTTTATGAACTTAATGTTTATTATATCATCATTGAAAAAGAGGTCATGCTTCTTGTATCAAGTGGAGCATCCTGGAAAACCTAGAATATATAGATGCTCATACTTTAATCACCCGAGATTTTTTTTTGGATGTCATGTCTCTATAATTTAAGGTACTTATTAGCTCTATGAATTTGTAATTGCTTTCACTTTTCGAATAGTTAGGATTACTTCTGACAAACAAGTCCTGAAACCAACTGCGCAAATGAATTCTGTCCATATCGTTACTAATGTACTTGTTTTTATTGAACTCAGTCCATTTGATGTCTCGAGCTTGAATCGCTATCTTTTGTTCAGGCGAAGCAATTTCAACTTTAAAGATATAGATATAAACATAGTCTAGTGCTTTCAAGTTTATCTATTTAGCAGCTTTACTTGACTTTTCATGGACCAAATCACCGTATTATTTTTTCTTTTCTTTCCTCTCCACCTCACATTTTAGCTTTTGTTTTGGGCCATCCCTATGTCCTCTTTTCCTCTTGCTACCAGAGACTGAAGTGGGAGCTAACCTTTCTATTATTACATATACAAATACCAATAGTGTGACAAATAACATTTTCTCTAAATGATTGAGCCACACTCAAACTACCCTTCGCCACAAAATGCAAAAATTCATCTGCCAAGTCTTAAAGAGAATGTTATTTTTTACAAGCTGAAGCTTTTTTGTTTTAGTATATCGTACCTGCATTACAAACTTCACCATATAGCAAATGTCCACGGTTATTTCTGTCGTCTCTGTTCATTGATTTTTATGGAAATCTGTTGAAACTCAATTTTATTTTTCGAAAATGATGACGTGACCACAAAGATTATTTGTATGGTGACTCCCCGCTTAATTCTGGGGTTTAACACCTTACTCCCCACTCTTTTCACATAACAAAAAAAAAAATATATATAAGAGAATGTCTGGTGCCTTTGCCGTTGCCAACTTTGCCATTACTACTGCTTCTGCAGGCTCTGCTAATGAAGCCAGAACACGTGCCTTGGCACTCTACAGAAAGTTCCAAAAGTCTGTATGTATCGACCCTCATTATTATCTTTATTTTTATAAAAAAAACAACGGCAAATGGCCACATTGCGGTTAAATTTGTTACTTACTATTTTCAACATTTAATTTTCAATAAATTAAAAAAATACAGGTACCCGATATGATGAAACTTCATGAGATCAACATGCCTACTTCAACCATTCGTGCCAAGGTCCGTGAGGAGTTTGAAAAACACCGTTTTGTCGAGGAACTTGAAGTACGTGATATTTTGTATGCAAAGGGACAGATGGAATATCAAGAAATCATGAACGTCTGGAAACAAAACAACCACATCATGAACTACTTTATTAAGGAAGAATTGCCTCCTAAGCCAACCACTTTCTTGGAGAAGTTTTACGATGGAAGATCTTAAATAAAAAGAGAGAGAAAAAACAGAGTCACAATATCAACTTGGATCAACACCAGCTATCACTTCTTCTTTTTTTTAATGTTTGTGGATCTCATGTTTTTAATTAATATATAGAGAATTGCGCACCTTTGTGTTTTGTTATTATTGTTATTTGTCTAATTATTATTATTATCATTATTAAAAGAGAAGTAACGAAAAGAGAAGAGGGGTAAAGAGTATATATAATATATGAGAATGGAATTAATGGTATTAGTAGTATATGGTATATTATATACATGAGTGTGTGTATGTGTGTGTGTGTATTATGATTCTACTATTATGATAGAAAAGGAAGTAAGAGTAAAAGAAAGGGGGCGAGGAGAACGAGAGGGGTTGTTTAGTTGAGTGAAATCATATCCCAACCGGCTGTGATTCTATTTAATCCCTCCAGTTGCAGCAGACTTGCTCTCAAGTCGTCTCTATTGAGAAAGTGTTTTGGGCTCTCCTTACTCAAAAGAGTGACTCTTTTTATCCAGGGGAACAGCTGCACATGTGTCAAGAGGGCTCTAAAGACACGTAGATCTTGCTGAGACGGTAAAGTTACAGTCAGATGATTCAAGTTGGGAAAAAGGAGTTTAAGTCTTTGCCAATAGAGCCTAGCATCATGGTCAGTTCGAACATTGGTCATAATAGTGATTGATAGGTAATTGAGCTGATAAAATTGGGATGCTGCTGACATCAGAAAGGGATTCAAGGCTAAGCTAGGGATATCTAGAGTAATTAGTTCCCGTGACAATACTGTTGTTATCAACTTGTGACAATGTTCGATTGTACTGACATCATCTGTTGGGTCACGAACAGTCAAATGGGCAAGCTTTGGAAGACTGGTTAGTGAATTAACAATGGACTTGTGATGGCTTTTGTTCATAAACAGTTTGATATCTTCAAGAGTGGAATGGGAATGCTTGAGAATGCATTGCACTAGCTCGAAATCGGTTGATACGGAGAGTAGTCTTTTCGTCGGTAACTTTCTATCATCATCATAGTATATTGATCTTTTTAATGCCCAAGTTAAATAGCTGGAACCACTATTGCTTTTATTATCGTTTGGTTGAATAAGAGTAACTGTATCTGTCCAATTATAACGGTCTGCTACCAATCTAAAAAAGAAGGAACATGTTCTACGTAATAAATATTCTGAGTTAATAAATGTTATAAAAAACAACAAAACAATTAATGCATGTTCCCTTACTGAGCAAGTGGACATAAATCTAAGTGGTTTTCTGCTCTTACATATCCAAGTATAATTAATTGTAATTCAAAAGGAAGATCCAGTAGCATATTTGTTTATATCCCAAGTTGTGTATTGTAAAGTGATGGTAAAAAAAAGAGAGAAAGTCTGGAATCAAGGGGAAATGGAAAATAAGAGAATATATAGAAAATAAAAGAAGGAGAAGAGAAGGAGAAAAAGGGAAGAGATAGATAAACAGATATAAAGGGATGACTTTAAAGACTGACATGTCATATCAGAATTCCCTGATAATGAAAACATAATTTCCGATTGAACTCAGACGTAAACAAAGAAAGCAATTATTTATTACATGTAAAGAACCACGAGTTCAAAAAAAGGGGTAATTGAAGACACCAAGTCGATCGCATCTGTCATAGTTCTTAGTGTAGCCAATCAAATCGTCTATTTTGATTTTCAGTCAATTGACTTATAAGTCAAAGATCATTCTACCTTCATAGATTTCTATCTATTCTATTATTTACTTTATTGAATACTCGTAAGAGAAAAGCCTTTTTTTTTTCTCTGCTCTTCATTTATCCTAAAAAAAGAACTGTCCTTTCCTTTAATAATATTCAGCATGCCCGAGAAAGCGAAAGCAAAGGATACTTTGAAGATTTTGTATAATATTTTCAAGATATATATACATTCATTATCTAACTGAATACAATGTGACATAGTAATGAATATTTTCTTTAATAAAAGTGCCAAGAGCATCCCAGACATTATGAGTAATAATTGGTTTAGATCCCCACAAGAAATGCTTCAGCACATATTGACAAATCAAACAACTGTTCAAAATAACCATTCAAGCTCTAAGCACTCCAAAAATATCCCTGAAAAAGCTTCTAGAAAGATAGTCAAAATATAATATATAATACATCAAAGTTATAAGTAATCTCGTTCAGAAAACAACAGGGATCTGAATAGACAATCATTGATAGATCACAGGTTTAATATTAGATATCAACGAACAGACAATGGATTTAATTCTCTTTATTATTTTTGATTAATCATTTGTAATTTCCTCCTTTGTATGCAGCAATTAACATTATATAGATCACACTTAGTCATGATATGAATTTTGGTCATTTTTATATACGAATCAATAGAAATTGTATATAAATATGAATTCTATCCTATGTGGTATCATATATTAAACTAATCAAATGATACTATTCAAATTCACTGCTATTACTATGAAATTTATAGCGTATGTAAATAACTATTTTTGACTATTATCACCTAACCATTTACCCTTTTACTAATACCAATTGGTAGTCTAGTATTAGATGTAGAAAAGGAGACCAAACCGATCAGATCTGTCATAGTTACTATAGTGGCCAATCAAATAAACTTAGTTCATCGTATAACCATTCGTGCGAAAATTTTCTAATTAGCCAATCACCACTTAAAAGATTAAAAGTCACAAATATCTTGATTTACAAAAAATTAAGCATCAACAAATAACCTTTTCTCAATCATATCTTCTCTTCCTTCTCTTCTTCATAACTTAAACTTCACCGTTTTTTTTTTAGTAACTTAATATATACAATAATGTCATACACAGATGAATGCAGCCGTACAGCATCTCCCGTCGAGGATGATGGCATGAGTTGGCCAAGTAAGGCATTGTGATAAAGAACAAGTGTGTATGTGAATAGAGCATGTAAAAGGTAACCATTTGCTTCTGGTATAGGTATGGGTGCTCGTCAACGTCGTGACGAAACTCCTGAGCAAAAAGAACAAAGGGAGAAAAAATTGGCTGAGGCTGTAAAGACAATATTGACCTGTATCGGTGAAGACCCTGAAAGAGAAGGTCTATTAAAGACCCCTGATCGTTATGCAAAAGCATTGATGTTTTTCACAAAAGGATACGAGGAAAATATTAGAGGTAAGCTTTGTTATTACTGTTATTTTGGAAGCATGGGCATTAGTTTCAGTGATTATTAAATATGTAAATATAGAGGTCGTAAATGAGGCTATTTTCGAAGAAGGTAAAGTTATATTATCCCTTTTAAATAATAATATAAGACAAAAAAACGAAAATGGAACAAACGGGTCCACACACATGACAAAATGGGATCGGAGATGCAGCAAAAAAATAGATTTTTTTGATTAAACATAAATTATAGATCATGATGAAATGGTTCTTGTGAGAGATGTTGATGTATTTTCACTATGTGAGCATCATATGGTACCTTTTATGGGTAAAATCAGTATTGCATATATACCTAACCGTCGTGTTGTTGGTTTGAGTAAATTGGCTCGTATTGCCGAGATGTTCGCTAGAAGGTAATAAAAAAAAAAAGATTTTGATGGGCTTATTTTAGATTCTGAAATTTGATTTGCGATATTTTTTAAAACATCGGATTCTGATTGGTCAATTTTTTTTAAAAAATAGATTGCAAGTACAGGAACGTATGACAAAGCAGATTGCTACTGCTTTAATGGAGATCCTGCAACCTCAAGGTGTTGCTGTCGTCATGGAATGCTCGCATTTATGCATGTGCTCAAGGTATTTTTTTTTGTCATTTTTTAATAGTAATTGGGTTAGGAATATCTTTAATTAACTATTTTGTTTTTTATAAATATTTTTAATTTGGTAAACTTCAGAGGTGTTCAGGTAATAAACATAGATTAAAATGAACCACTACATCGAATCACTTATATGTGTATTTTTTTTAAAAAATAGAAACCTGGAAGCTCTACAGTGACAAGTTGTATGTTGGGTGTATTCAGAAGTAACCCAAGAACAAGAGAAGAATTCCTTACTTTAATTAGACGATAAACACACTTTTTTCCCTTTGAAAAACGAAGAAGGGTGGAAAAAATATCATTATTACTATTATTATTATTATTATTGTTATTCTTTTTTCTTTTTATGTAAATAAATAATTAGATTTTATGTAGTTTATATATAGCACATATATAGTATATAGTAGAGTAAGTTGAAAAAGACAAACGGGAATAAGCGACAAAAAAAAGAGGAGGAGAGGAGGTTTAAGAGAGTTTTCCGGACATGACTGCTGCTCTACATAGCTGTAATGCAGCCATATAATCACCATTGGCCTCTAAAACGTAAGGGAATAGTAGTTGACGGTTAATGTGGGGTAATATACGACATAATTCATCAAGAACTCGTTCATATTCAGGATTGTTATCTATGGACTGGATCGACGTTGCTTTTATACTATGCTGTGATTTTACTGATGTTTTTCGCCCTAATGATGAAAAAAGTCGGTTAGGTCGTTTGCCTTTGTTGTACGATTCGGTGGATGAAATACTACTCGTGTCCTTAAACTAATAAGGAGAAAAAACAGAAAAAATAGAAAAAAGAAAAAAAAACGGTATAGGGAAAAAAAAAAGATAAAAGAATATATTTTAGTAAATAATTCCATTTGGGGAGGTGCATGTACTTGCATTAGGTGCATCAGTGGCGCGGGGGCGACCAGGTGTGTCAATATGTTCATAAGGTTTACTGTTGCTGTTATTGTTTTGAGAGTCATTATTCAGATGAGCGTTAGGAACGAGGGCTTGTGTAGCAGCTACTACATCGGTTGGTGCAGCACTTATAAGAATAGGCGCACTAATTTCAATAGATTTTTTTTGGAGTGGTACTAAATTGTCAGAAGAAGCTGACCAAATCATATCATGATCCCCTAAAAGTCTGTTTTTTCGAGCACCTAATGGATGTAAAAGGGATCTTTTGACGTGTGTAGGTCTTTTAACGGGCTGAATCAGTTTTGAACTTTCTCGAACGGGTGCTCCTCGTTCCTTTTTGATAAAGTTTCTTAATCCACTATCGGCATTTACACAATGCTTAAATGCAAGACCTATATAAAAAGAATATACAAATATACATGTATGTATTAGATAAAGTGGCTTTTATCTTTGCCTTTCTCGATATATATAAACAAGTATATCATCATTTCGTACCATATGCCTGTAGTCTCTCCTTTTGAGTCTGCATCTTCATCGTATGATAGAGAGTAAGTGCATTATGTTTAGGACCGCTTCTGTAGGAGAGTGTCAGACATTCATGTAGGCGTGGTGGCAATTCCGGTATTTCATGCTGATTTGGAAACAGGGCTTCCTCCTTCTCCCTTAATTTCTGATCTCGTAACTGTCTTGCACGCTGCTCCAACAAATCCGATAATCCATCAGGACTATCATCACCTTTCTCTTCGAATATAGTATGAAATGTAACAAGCGAAGGTAAAATATCATCACCAGTTTCATCTTCCTTCCAAGATATCTTATATCCCCCCTTGGTATATTGTGCCGGGTTGAGCACCTTTTCCCCATCAACCCCAATAGCCTCTTGTTCATCCTTGTTTGATCTTGCATCGTTTACGCGATAAATACTATCATCTTGTGAATATGTAGGCTTTGGCATATGCATTTCGTATGATCGCAGTGTGGGTGTTTTTCTTAATGTATTTGCTCTTTTGGGAGCCTGCTGAGGCGAAGGGATAGGTGTTGCTGGAGAAACGGGGTTGGATATACTGTGAATATTGGTGACAGAAGAATGGGGACTAGGGGATGTGGAAGTAGGAGAAGCGGCAGATGAAGTAGTGTTTGTTGTTTTGACAGTCGATGTAGTCGAATAAAACGACGCTGATTTATGAGCGATACCATCACTATTGTTACTGATATTATTAGTGTTGCTATCAACACTGCTTGTTCTAGTTGTAATAGAGGATATTCCAGAAGGAGAGCCAACGACTTTGGCGATGCCAGCCCGTCTTCTTTGTCGTTGACATTTATAGCAAGTACAAGAAGGGCTGTTGGTACAAGCAGCGGTGACATTAGATTGTGTTGATGTTGTAGTGTTGGTAGTAGCGGTGGTGGTACCACTAGTATTGTTAGTGGCTACATTATTGGAGGACATAATAGATTGTAAATAGGAGTCACCACCACTATTGGATTTAGTGCTAAAAAATAGAGAAAAAAGTCAATTATCAAATGGTGTTGTCCTACGTTAGAATATAAATCACAAAATTTACTTTGTGGAAGGCATTTGGATTGGTATTTCGTCTATTTCAATCTTTTCAGACTCGTCCTTTCCTGTTGACTGTAAGCTTACTATTAATAGTTGGTTAATAAAATCGAATAGGGAATGTGGTATCTATTAATGTTTTACTTACAATCTACTTTGTTATCAAAGTGAAATTTTTGTACCCAATCTTTTTTAATATAATTATTCAAATTAAAATATATAAAATATTATTGTTGCCATTATTGAGTTATATATTTAGTTAGTAAAGGCATTAATAATATAAATTGGCATTATATAATCAAGGTGAGATAAGGTGTGTGTATCGAGACAAGGTTTTGTAAAAGAAAGTAAGCAAGATCAGCATCAGGGAATCAGTAATTGAAATCAAATGATAGTTTTATTGCTGAAATGAGCTTTACCTTGCGAAATGGGATCCATTCCCGAAGTGACAGTCGACATTTAAGAGATGAAGTAAAGAAAAAGAAAAAAATTAAAAAATTAAAAGAGGGAAAGAAAAAGAAAGGAAAGACAAAGAGTGATTGTTATAAATAAAACAAAAAGGGATAAAGAAGGGATAAAGCGAGGGAAAATAGTAGATTATATTATTTTATTTATTGTGACACTGAAATAAAGTAGTTTGCATCGATGTAGCTTGCTAAGAATGGTAATTTCAAGCTCTTTATTTTTATAACTTTCTTTTTTCTCTTTTTTCATAGTGTTTTATATTAAAAAATGAATATAACCAACTACTCCTTTCCTTTTTTAAAACGAGCAACAACATCGTTAAACAATTCATTGTTCTGGAATACATCGGTAGCGGTGAATGCCAAGGCAACAGAAGAGGCCAAGGCACGATCATGAGCGTACTCTGTTCTAGCAGCTGCAGTGAACTCTCGTGTGTGGTTGGATGCTGCCGTTCCAATTTCAAATCCGGGGTGGAGTCCAGGAACAGCGTAGGTGATGTTACCCATATCACTGCTACCAGATACAAGTTGTTCCTCTTGTTCACGAGGGAAGATGGTAAAACCTTCAGCTCTTGCATAGTCAATAAAAGTATCTCCAAGATAAT
>VCJH01001141.1:8439-21572 GCA_024140565.1 Backusella australiensis | reverse complement strand
AGATCAAGCTGGTTTTAGTAATTACGAAATTTTAGAGGCCAATGATAGACTTGGAGGGTAAGTAAACAAAAAAGGTATTCGCACAAACAATCCAAGCTATCATAGAATTATTGACCAAAGCAAATTTATTTTCTGGTAGTCGTGTCCACACTGCTTACTTTGGTGAATCCGGCACTGCCTATCAAGAAATGGGACCTATGCATATTCCTTATAGAAGAAAGTACAAAAATGAATCAATTATAATGACGGATCATCAGATTGTTTTCCAGCTTTCTGATGAGCTAAATGCTGTAAACGATGAATCGTACAAAATCGAGTTTATCGACTGGTATGAGAGCAGAGACAAGTAAGTTTTATGCACGGCTACCTCCACGTATATGATAAGAAACTCTAAAAAACCAAATATTTTTTTATATTTGGGTACTTGTAGTAACCTTTATTACAAAAACGGCTTCCGACTCCCTGATGGTCGTATCCCCACTGTTGGTGAAGTCAAAGAAGATCCTAGTCTTGATCCTTCCAGTGCCGCCACCTCCACGTTATCATCTGCTGTCTCTCGGGCCAATGAGGAACTATTCAGCGAAAAGTGGCACACCTTGATGGCTGATGACCTGTACGCCGCCTATGAGAAAGCGCTGAATGAAGGGTATGATGATTGGTCACAGTGGAGCTGGTTGCATAATATAATGGGAATAAGCCTTAATGCTACAAACTATGCAACTGGTCTAGATACGGAGAATATCTGGACTACGATGTATGTTGCTTTTAACTTGGGCACGGTAACGGAATGGCGGGCTGTCCAAGGTGGATTTAATCGTATTCCTCAGGCATTCGAACCTGTACTTGGTAAAAAGGTCAAGTTTGGTACCAGTGTTTCTAAGGTGGGCTATGATGGCAACAAGGTTTCCCTTCAATGGAAAAAATCACTTTATGACTCAGAGTATGAATCTGAGGAATATGATAATGTTATTGTTGCTGTACCTTTCAGTGTCGTTCGATCGTGGCATCTTCCTAAGCTTGGCTATACTCTACGGCGAGCGATTGATACCTTGTTTTATGGTCAATCATGCAAGGTAGCTCTTGAGTTTAAAGAACGTTTTTGGGAACACTTGGATAAGCCTATTCAAGGTGGTTGTGATTCTACCGATCTATATTCAGGTTCAATTTGTTATCCTTTTAATGATATTGGCACCAAAGGACCGGGTGTTGTCTTGGCTAGTTATGTTATGAATACCAAGAGTCTTCGATTTGCTTCCATGACAGAGAGCCAGCATGTTGCTCGTGTCATTGAAGATTTTACCGAGCTTCACGGTGATAACGTCAGCAAACACTACACTGGCAATTATGATCGTAAATGCTGGATATTAGATACGTTCCAATCCGGAGGTTATGCCAAGCCTCTTCCTGGTCAACAGAAGCTCTTCATGCCTTCTTACTTCAAGATAGACAATGGTCTAGTGTTTGTTGGTGAACACACTGATATTAAACATGCCTGGATATCTGCTGCCTTAGAATCCTCTATTCGAGGCGTTGTTATGATTCTGGTTGAGAATGGACACATTGATGAAGCCAAGGATATTGTCAAGAAATACAACGCTACTTGGATGAAAATTTAAAGACACGGCGATAATGAATAGTTGGGTTGGCTTTTTTTTCTACTTCCCATGCTATTTGTAATAATAGGATTGTAAAAAAATACTAAGTTGGGTGCATCAAGAATCATGCATGATCCAGAAACATTTACACTGTAAATAAAGGACATTCCCGCCTTTTTATCTCTTACATCATATGCAACTTTAATAAAGATACCTCATACATTATATTGAATGCATCAATAACCCCCTCTCTCATTATTCAATTATGTGGCCCACACGCATGGACCCATTAACTTAAAGTAACTTCCAACCTATCAAGATGAACGGGTTCTTGTTTCATTATTCCCTGATTCAAATTTAAGGAACAGGCATAAAAACAATCATTGTTCCTGAATCTTTGTAAACACACTCTAATTAAACTAAAAAACAATCGCGAGTATACTCGGTTACAATTTTCTCTTTTCACACTCCCAAATCCATGAATTAAATTCTCCAAACGTGTCTCTATACAAATACACTTTCAAAAAAAGTCGACATTTTCGTTTACTGGAATAGAGGAGCCACTTTTACAAGCAGAAAAAATTTATTTCTATGTTTTTTAAAAAACTGTTTAGTTCTTCTTCTCGTCCTGCTCGGCCTTGGCAAGGAATTCCTTGATGAAGGCTTCTTCGTCAGAAGAAGAGGCCTGAATAGGAGGGGTGGCGGGTTGAGGAGCCTTGGGTCTCATGACGGCAGCGGTACCAGCAACAGCATAAGCACCAATGAAGAACATGGAGATCTATTCCAAACAAACTCGTGAATAAAACCACTTCACTCATTACTCTTTCCCCTTTTTTTCGTCATTGTTTCTCTCTCTCGTTCTCGAGCATATCACTTTTTTTTTTATGTAATTCAACATTAATGTATTCAAGAGAATATTTACCTGATAGTTAGGAATGTTTCTTCCGGCAATAGTGTAGAATCCTCCCATTTTTTTTTATATGTGTGTGGTTCGAAAAGGTGGGGTAACCAAGTAAATAGACCTTCAACAATTAAAAAGACCAAGGGCGAAATATTTCAATGACAGTCACTTGATGACGTAGAATACCACTTTTTTTTCAGCTACCAAAAAAGGTAATGATTTATTCCATTAGAAGATCAGTCTTTTTAATGCACATGTACCATAATAAAGGAACCGATTTTGTGTGTTCATCGATCGAAATCTAAAGGTATTATCGGACTGAAATTATTGAACCGGTGTTTAGTGTTAAATCTATTTAGTAGTAAGATGGGTTTTTTTGTCTATAAATCATAGTGTCTACAATTCGCAATGATATGCCAAACCACACACAAAACTGAAAGGGCAACCAACTCATTAATTCACTGGACTATTTTTATTCTCGAGGAATGGACAGAGAGTTCAGCAGATTGTTTTAGAAGTAGAGAAGTCTTCAATGTTGTGAGATTTGTATACTATATTTATCACTGTGCTGGCTTTCTAAAATAGATTTGCAAAAGTCCTGTTTCATATCGTTTGTTTCTCGCTCTTTTTTTAACAAATGGGTACTTCCATGTCAGAATCTAGATTTTCTTTTTAAAAAACTAAAGACATGGCTTTTATTGCTCTCCTGCAATTGTATAAAAAAGTAAATTCATTTGGGATTGCATATATTTCTCTAACAAGTCGACGGTACTGGCCGAAATTGATCGAGCGATATGATATCAGAATACCAAGAGCTCAGGAACCATGATTTAATTTAATAAATAAAAGGGAAGAAACGAGGGGTTTACTATTTTTAGATTGTTTGTTTTGCATCGGCTATATTATATAAACTCTTCTTCTTGACAAAGTATTGATGCTTATTCATTTCCGAAAAGAAAAAGAGGAGTACGAGCAATTCTGCTATTATTTAACTTTAAAAAAACCGTTTTGCCTTCTCCTGCTTTCGTAATGCTTATTTATATATAGAACGAAATGTTATTAGTTACTAGATCTGTTTCAAATCCAAGTGTTTATTTGAAAAACGCAGTGGAGAAAATGATGATGCACCGTTTCCCTTTTATAAGGGCATAAAACGACAACATTTATACTTAAGTGTGCGTGCGTGTGCGTTTCTATAAATATGTGTTTAATCTTTTAATCTTTTAATCTTTTAACCTTTTAACCTCTTAAACTAACGATACTAACTTGGAATTGACAGGCAAACAAGAGAGTGAGTGAGTGGGTGAGGTCGAGTTATAAACATTTGTGTGTGAATTACAAATAGAGAAGTTTTTTATTTTAAAAAATAATAAAAGTGACAATCAGAATGTTTATTTTTTTGATCTAATCATTTTAATTTTGTTTGTTTCAAAATGGAAGAAAGATCTTATTCTATCCGAAATGAAAGGCGTTTTTTTTACTTTAATTGTCAAATACCCAACTTATTAATAGTAAGACAATAATAACAGTAATGTAGCAGCACAATGCCCTTTTTTTTTTTGATGACTAAAAGAAAGGGACGATACTAATAATTTAAAAGCAGAAAGGAGAGAAAAAATATTCGCTTAGTATTTGATTGATTTCTGTATCATTTCATCATAGGCATCGGCTATTGTTTAAATATCAAATGTAAGGAAATGGGCATCGTTTTATCAGATAACAAGATGATCGATTACATTGCTTATAATATTAAAAAAAGGTTATTGTTAACTTGAACAATGATCCATTGCATTAGTATACTAAAATAAATTGAAAATGAGGTCATACTTGAGACAAAGAACAACACACAAACGCGGTTAAATGATTACAATTCATCTCAAACGCAGATCACCGAACAAAAAAAAAAAAAGGGACACAAAGTGATCGACCCTCTTTAATGTTAAATGTTGATAGAATATTTTTATTATTCAATGTTACATAAGACGTTAAACAATTAACTTCAATTTTTCTTTTTTAATATAAATCAGCTCTAATAGTTTTAAAGAATAGGGTTTCCCCTTATTTTTTTTATTGTTGCTTATAAATCACAACTGGTTAACATTTCAGCACGAAGAGCATCAGCAGTCTAAATATATCAAGTGTTAATATTGGAAATTAAAAGAAAAATAAATTCATTGACTTGGGTTTACCTTGAGATCAACAAGATGTTCAACAATGGTCAATGCAAATAAAAAGGTGGTTCCAGGAGAGCGACTTGTGATGACATTATCATCAACAACCACACGATCCTCAGAGTAATTATAAACTATTGCATGCATTAATATCCCGTAATATGATATCATTAGAAAAAAACATTTTACCATCAATCAATTGCTCTCTAACGGGACCAGGGTAAGAGGTGACCTTGTGATGTGTAGGAATACCAGCAGCCTTGGCCACAAGAGTACCGGCGCACACAAAAGCAACAATCTTTTTGTTATTATAGAAATCCATGATAAGTTTATGTACAGCGGTGTGTGCACTCAATGTCTTTGCGCAACCTGCACCACCAGGGATAATGACAGCATCATAATCGGCCTTAATTGTTGCGTTAATAAAGTACGCGTTCTATCTTTTAATAAAAAACTTACAGCCTTAAGAGCATCACTAAAATTGATATCGGCACAGATTTTGACACCTCGACTACATAGAGCATATTCTTTTTCAATGTCGACACCAACAACTGTCACTTCCACTTTGGCACGACGTAAAACGTCGACTTTTTATTTACGAGTTGTTATTTTTCTGTTTCTCCTTAAAAAAGCTTAATTTTTTTATTATTATTATTGTTTACCTGCAATGGTAAATTCCATCTCTTCGGCACCGTCAGTTAAAAATACAATAGCCTTCTTTCCACTCATGTTTTTGATATTGTTTTGAATAAAGATAAGAAGAAGAGAAAAAAAGACGAGGAGCAATTTTATATTTAATTCAAAAATGAATTACGTCACGAAACTCGTAACGATTTCACAAAAATGAGCATTTTATTAATGCATTTGGATACACACGGTTTTATGTGAATGCGTATAAAATGATTTTGATGTGTAACATGCTATAAAAAGTTTGTTTTCTTTGTAATTCTTTTTTTTTTTTCAGTATTTTATATTATTAAGATGGCTTGGCGTTGTTCAGGTATATTGTTTTCAAGCCTAAAGAAGAGAGCAAACGTGTTCAACTCGTTCAAAAAAATAATAGCTGATTCAAATGAGGAACTGATTGACAATTTAAGAGATGCTTCCATCATTTCTAATCAAAGAGTTATTGACGCAATGAAAGCAGTTGACAGGTAGTGTTGATAATATGAATGTACCTTTCATGTACTTTAACAAAAAACAGAGGTGATTATACTACTTTAAGATATGCTTATGAAGATAGCCCACAATCGATTGGATATGGTGCCACCATTTCCGCACCGTAAGTATATATACATATATTCATCACCTAGCAACCAAATGTAAATTAATGTCATGTAAGACATATGCATGGTTACGCGCTCGATAAACTTGAGCCCTATATACAGCCTGGAATGAAAGGTAAATGTCAAGATGGATAAATAATGTAACATTGTATCGCTAAGTAAGTCATTCATAATCCAGTCCTTGATGTTGGTTCTGGTTCTGGATATTTATGCGCATGTTTTGCAGAAATGGTATATAAAAATATAGTTATAAATCGGAGTGACAGAAAGATTAAGGTTATAAAAAAAAAATAAGGTTGGTCCAACTGGTGGAGTAGTTGGAATTGAACACATTCCAGAACTTGTGGACTCGTCAGTGCGCAACATTTCAAAGTCCCATTCCCAATGGATTGCCAACGGGCAAATCAAAATGATAAAGGGAGACGGAAGGATGGGATATGAAGTGGAAGGTCCTTATGATTGCATGTAAGTAATAGGTTGATTATATATAAATGAAATAGGCTTATAATGATATACACAAAAAAGACATGTCGGTGCTGCAGCACCAGTTTTGCCTCAGGCATTAATAAATCAACTAAAGGCACCAGGAAGGTAAAGAGTATTACATTTAAGCCATCAAATCGAGATTATATATAACACTTCTTAGATTGTTTATTCCAGTTGGAACTGACTCACAATACATTATGGTTTATGATAAGCAAAAAGATGGCACATTGAAGAAAGACAAATGGATGGGAGTGATGGTGAGTAAATGATACACAAAAAGGAATATTCCTTCTCATTTTTTTTTTTAAGTACGTCCCTCTGACAGATGCGGATTATCAGAAATCAAACATTTATAAATGATGATTTAATCTTTTTTAAATTACAGCAAACCTATCATGTTAAACCCGGCTATTTATTTATCTTACTTTTGTTTGTGGCTTGCATAATTTTATTAATGGAAAGCTCCCTTTTCTCCCTCCCCTTACTTTCTCTTCTTTCTAACTGTTTTTTGTTATATTTATCGTTTTCGGTTACCAATTTATCCGCCCTTTTTTTTTTATTTCCCTATATCAATCGTCCCCCATTCGAGGAAATTTCAAGTAATAAACCCTTTTCTTTCTCTCTCTTTTATTTTTTTATATCTGTTTCATTTCTTTATTTTATTACATCATCATTATCTCGCAATATATCGAACGCACCAGTATCAGAATCCATATCAATCACTATAGTAATAATAATACCAAATAATCACATCCAATGATGGAATGATAATAGTAACAATCTTGTTTACATTAGAATTAGCTAAATATTATGTATGAAGCAAAAGCCAATAGCAAAAAAAGAGTACGAGCTACCCAAGCATGTGTTCACTGTCGGAAAAAAAAGGTAAAAAAAAAATATATATATATATATATATAAAAGGTTTACAGAAATTGGAACATGAGATATAACACACACAATTTTTATTAATAGATAAAGTGCGATGGAGGAAAACCCGAATGTCGACATTGTCAAGAAGCCCATATTCCCTGTGAATATACTGAAAGTAAAAAGAGAGGCCCCCGTAAAGGCTATGTTCAGTTATTAGAAGAAAGACTCGCTCAAATGGAGCGAAAACTAATGGGTCCGGGTAGTACCCTATTAAACGATACAATGAGTGATGATGATACTTCATCTACTTCTAATAGAGCACACTCTCCAATTCAGTTGTACGAAAATCCAGGTAAAAAACAGGAAAATAATCATCCTTTTTTTTTTTAAATAGCATAATAATCATGTCCTATATTAGAAATATGTTCTGATCTTCCTCCACTTGATCTTGTTAACCACCTTGTTGATTTATTCTTTAAATATGTCAATTCTGTGTTTCCATTTGTACACCGAGTGGTTTTAAAGAGGTCAATAAAGGATGGCTCTGTATCACGACCCTTATTGTATAGTGTATTAGCCATTAGTGCAAGGTCAGTTTTTGGTTACAAGGAAATAAGCGCCCTTTTTATTAATGCACGTTCTTCTAATTTAGATTTTCTGATAATCCTTCTATTCGTACTAATCCACCTTATTTGGCCGGTGAGCAGTATGCCAACAAGGCCCTGTCGTTAGTAGATGCAAATGTGTTGCAGCCAAACTTGGAGAACATCCAATTTTGGGGAATTATGTCGTGCCTCGAATACGGACGTGCGGCGGGATCAAAGTAATGTGTATAACGTTTGAAAAAAGGAACCGGAATTTAGTTCTCCCATGAATAACTATTAACCATTTCCATTTATTTTTATTATAGGTCTTGGATTTATAGTGGTTTGGCCATAAGGTAAACATATTATAACTCTTTTTTCCGTATACTATCCCTCTCTCTCTCTATATATATATATTTATACTTACCGATGATCCTATTTATAATAATGAACAAATAGATTCTGTCAAGAATTAGGATACTATAAAGAAGAAACTCTGAGTGTTCCGATACTTGCCGAAGATGGATCCATCGATACTATTGCAATGGCATTAAGAAGAAGAGTGTTTTGGAGTTGTTTATGTATTGATAAGTACGTCTTTCTCTTTATTTTTTGTGATAAACAAATCATGCTGACGATAACAATGAAAATTTCCCGAAAATTAGATTATCAAGTGCAGGTACACATCGTCCGCAATGTATCGATAGATCAGATGTAGACACACGACCACCCAATGTCCAAGAATGCATTCTGCTTCGCGACCCCACTTACCATCGCAATGTCGATGACCAAGTGATTCACGATGATTCACTGATGAACATTGCCCCGCACTATATGCGCTGCATTGAGGCCTTTGGCGAGGTGACCCGCTTTATGAACCGCGCCAACAAGGCCTCTAATGCCTCAATTGTGTGGCCCCCTATTGCCGAATTTAGAAATCTCGACATGCAACTTCGTGCGTGGATGGATAATCTCCCGGATCGATTCCAGTTCAACCAAAGAAATCTCGATCATCATCGGGAGCATGCAAGTGGAAATTATCTCAACATTTGGTTGAGTTCGCACGCACTGTGGTGCTCGTCCATGATGATTCTTCATCGCGGTAGTCTCGCCTTTAGCGATATCAAGAGTAGTGATGTGCAGGAGGATCTGTTTCGCCGTATACAGGTTAGCATTGATACCTGTCGTATGTGCGTGGATGCTGCCATGGGCGTGTTTGGTGCCATGAAGGATCTTTGTGGGTACAATACGCTTCCTTATATGGGCTACTCGGCCTATGTGTTTGCGACTGTTCTCATGACCTCAACCTTTTCAAGAACGATGGAGACTTGTAAAAAGAGTAGTAGAGGTCTAAAGATTTTGTTTGAATTGATTGAAGTAAGTGATTTATCATTTATATATAAAACTTGTTACTTATCGCCATGCTAGGGACTACGACCTTACTGGCAAATGTGTGAACGACTGGCCAATGCAACCCAAGAGTTAATTAGCGTTCACCAACGACTTTATGCACCACCCCAAGAATCCATCAGTTATGCCTATGAGCCCCCAGGAGCAATTGACATTAAGCCATCCTACCCTAGACTCAATAGTTGTAATAACAACAATAACAAGCATACCAGTAAACCACATTCACCATCGGCCCTATCACCTGCAGGCAGTGCATCTTCCGGTCATCAATCACCCAGTCTCATCTCACCCAATCGTTTAGAACCCATCACTACATCCTCAGCACCTGTGCTCTCTACCTTGATAGGCGGTACCAGCAACCCAACCGCCGTCTACAACTATAAAGGCTCGCCTGCCGCCTATATGATTCCTTCACCACCCGCATCCGCACCCGCTTCCCTACAATTAAACCAACAATTAAATAATGGTACCTTCTCCACTGCCTATTCCAATTGGAACCGTGGCAATGAAATCGACTTTAACAGTCTAGAGTTCCTTTATGACACGGGTCTCTTTGGCCAGGTTGTCTTTGATGCAAATTCACCTGTCGCTATGAACAGCTATCCTCCTTCTCTACCATTAAATTCACAGAACAATAGTGCATTTGAGCCTTTGCTCTCGCAACCATTCTCGGCAGGTGAGTCCACACCCACCTCTTATACTTCTACAAGACCATGGTAGATATGTAAAGAAAGGGGATCACATACATTTTTTTTTAGAATGAGAAACAAACTATATCTTTATATATATATATATATACGCTTCCTTTTTTTTTGATCTACTTGTAACTTTTTTTTTATTTTTATCTCTATCTTTTTTATATATATCTTCATGTATTTTCCCACTCGCTATCTATTTTTAAACATGTATTTTTTATTATATTGACAACCACTCCATTTTATGTAAAATAAAATAAAATATCAAAAAACATAGCTGCGGAGTATCCTTAACAAGGTTCTAGGGGAATAAAGGTCTTCGTGTGCGTGTACAATCTTCTCTGTGTAAATGGCTATTGAAATACCCCTCCTCTGAGCGGTTAAACTATATGGCTTTGACACCCCTATTCTGTCGTACAGAGGAAATAGACCAGTTTTGTAGATCAACTTTTTTACTGTTAGGCCTTCTTTATAGAATCCAAACCAATTATTATATAAAACATGGTACGTTTCATTGGCTTTCTTTTTTAAATATATAGTGTGAGATGTCAATGCCTTTGGTAAATGAAGACATATTCTTTTGGCATTAAATTCAATCTGAAAAAAGACAAATTCCCCGGTTATAACAATGGATTTCTGCTTTCGTGAAACTTTATCCCCAACATTGCACTACACAAATGGATCCAAAGCCCTCCAATGCATTTATATCAATATTCCTTCTTGTTTTTGAAATGTTTTTCACATGGTACAAACTTGATCTGATGTCCAAAACAACCCAACAACGAACCCTCCGGTAGAATATTTTGGCTGAAAAGAAATGTTTTTCCGTCACTCACTCTCTCTCTCTCTCTCTTACACTCATGTCGACCCTGTCAAAATAGAAATACTTTTTCTTCACTTTCCTTTACTATTCTATATTTGGTGCACCTTTTTTCTTGTAAAAGAGTGACGGAATGTGTCTCGTCTTGCTACATGTTATTAGATTTCCCGCTCTCTCTTCTCGTTTGGAACAGCAGAAAACGATACAGTTCCGATCGTTTTGTTCTAATTTCAATCACCGTCATGAGTGAAAATTGGGATTTTTAATTAATTTTTTACTTATTTTCAAAGACATGAGAAAGTATTTATCGTTTAGGCAATTTGAATAATTATTCAAATGCTAAGATGTTTATGTACATTTTATCATTGGATTCAAATACAAAGAATAAACAAGACAAGATATTCGAATTGCAGATCAAAAAATCTGAAGCCCCTTTTCCCCTGGCATTGCCCCTCTTCTATAAAGAAAAAGTATGAGAAAAGGGAAAGGGGGAGGATGGAAAACCCATGTCTCTTTACAAAACAAAAGTTTATCTACAAATATGAAACTTGATTTTTTTACTATTTATTTATTTGTTTGTTTATCATGCAAAACAACAACAACAAAAGCATTCTTGAGTCAAAAAAGTTACTTTGCGGCGGTCTGTTTCTTCTTTGCCAACATACTTCTCAAACGCAAGGTCGATCCAGGACCACGTTGCGTAGGTGGTTTTAATTGCGATTTCTTATCGGGGGTTGGAATGGCACTCTCTGGTCGCACAGGTGGTCTGGCAGCTGCAGTAGTTTGCTTTAGTGCAGTCGCAGTGATCTTTGTGGTTGTGGGCGGTGTTTTTGGTGGCGATGGCTTGACAGACTGCTGATTTGCGGCAGTTGTAAGGGAGGTTGTTCTTACCCGTGGTAAGCCGACACTTGCCTTTACCTGTGTGAGTCTTGTAGTGGATTGGCGCTTCCTGGCGACGTCAATAGTGGGAGGAGGAGGAGGTAATGATGGAGGCAAAGGTATAAATGTGTCTGTGGCGACAGCAGAGGGCGTACGACTGTGACGGCGTAGACTCTCTGTGCTTGTGCTTGAATGGGCGCCTCCCGAATGAGAGGGTTTTGGTGTGTTTGATAATCTAGTGGATGGAGTGATGGATGTTCTATTTGTGGGTGTGATTGTCTGTCTGCCGTCATATGAGATACGGGTTGATGAATGTACAGGTTGCTATAAATAAGATAAACATCATCAACTGGTCAACTGACATGAAGGAGTCTTATTTACTTACATTTTTAGCAATCAGTGCATCTTCACGGTCCAAGACTGTGATGATATCCTCATTATTGAATAATAAAGGAGTGTTGTGTGTGTATGTCATCCATAAGGACACTCCTTCTCTGATCTTGTCTCCAAGCTAATAAATGCACACTTTTTAGTGTCCAATAATCATCATAATAACACAAAAATATCAATATTTACTGCTTGGATCTCCTCACGGTTATTTCTTCTTCTTGAACTTCTTAATAAAATGGCTCTCCTCTTCATGTTGCTCTTTGCAGAGAGTGAAATGGTCTTTGCAATGTCAAGGTCGACAAACGCTTTCTGTAGTATTTCATAGTCATCTTTTAATAATACAACAAGTCAGTCAATACGTTGTGCATGTCATCGGTGATTTATTGTGTGTGTATTTTACCTGTTGTACCAAGATTGGCAAAAAACTTGCCTGAATCCAACTCCAAGTCTCTCAACAAGTCGTTTAGTTTTCTCAAGATATGCTTTGTATCTGGCTTATAGCGAATCCTTGTAGTAAATGATCTTGCGTTATACTTGTTAAACCGTAAAGTAAGCATCGGATATAATAACAATAGTAATACTAATATCGGGAACTTACTGAAGTTCGTTTATCCAACTGATCATGGCTGCTTGTAGAGGAAGGCGCACGACGTGGCTTCAGCTGCTGTGTGTAAATGGTGGTAGCCGATTTAATGGCAGAATCCAAGCTGGCTTCTGCATCAATAATCAGCTTGGATGGGTGGTTGTTAAGGCCCAAGTCCTTGAGCATTGTTTCTATTTGACTTGTTGTCAGCTCTACACTGCTTATCGCTTGATGAGTCAGCTCTAATTGCGCCAGTAATTCATTTAATTCTGCTGTTTTGAGTGTTAATATCGAGCGTAGATTAACCACCGTTTGAGTGCCCTGGGAAAATACATGAGTTTGTTTATTTTTAAAACAAATAATAGAGCAATAAAAACCTCATCCAGTCTGGCTAAAAGCATATTCACTGCCTTGTCGCAAGTGGGCTCCTCTTTTGAGGTTTCGGTTTTTATGGCTGTCAAGG
>VCJH01001138.1:21875-33828 GCA_024140565.1 Backusella australiensis | reverse complement strand
GGGGATATTTTTTTTTTTTTTTTATAGAAAAAAACCGGAAATGCGGATAGAAGAAAACAAAAGGGTAAAGCGTGGTATTGTTAAATGAGAGAAAAAAAAAAGAGGGGGGCTTAGGCTCTGCCTTCAAGGTCAGTCTTACCAATAACATGGACTTTAAAACCGATTTGTCTAAGTTTAGGGGCATCCAACATCAAGCGACCATCAAAGACAAACGCAGGCTTGTTCATGCCACCGTAGATACGTTCAAAATCAAGGTCACGGAACTCATCCCACTCGGTGACAACAACAAGAGCATCAGCACCTTCAGCAGCCTCATATGCATTGGCACAGATCTGGACCTTCTCATCAATGACCTTACGGTTGTCAACAACACCAGGTTCGGAGAGATCCATATAGATCTGTTCATGCTCGACCTTGGGATCATAGACGGCAATACGGGCATTTTCCTGCATAAAGTCCTTAATCAAGGTAATGGCAGCAGATTCACGGGTATCTCCAGTATCCTTCTTGAAGGCAAAACCAAGAATGGCAATCTTCTTGTTGGTGATGGTGTTGAAGAGAGTAGAGATGACCTTGCGAACAAAACGCTTCTTTTGGTATTCGTTCATGCTGTAAACCTGCTTCCAGTATTCAGCAACCTCGGGGAGGTTGAGTTGTGTGGAGAGATAGACCAAGTTGAGGATATCCTTTTGGAAACAAGAACCACCGAAACCAACAGAGGCCTTCAAGAACTTGGCACCGAGACGGGTGTCACGGCCACAGGCATAGGCAACTTCATCAACATCGGCACCAGTAGCTTCACAGACAGCAGAAAGAGCATTGATGGATGATATACGTTGAGCCAAAAGGGCATTGGCAGCCTAGACAAACATCAAAAATAGAAGAATCCATTAATATGCTTAGTTCTTTTTTTTTTTAATAATTAGACCCTTTTATTTTTCTTTCCATTTTCTTTTATTTATTTTTTTCCTCCCCCGCTTATCATTCATATATCGGCCATTAACTCTATTTGTGATGACTTACCAATTTTGAAAGTTCAGAAGACCAGAGGTTAGTAGTAATAATATTTTCGTTGGGGATCCAATGAGCATACACATCAGCAAGGGCCTTTTGAGCAGCCAAACCAGATTCGGTCTGAAGACTACCGATCAAGACACGGTCGGGCTTAAGGAGATCAGAGACAGCGGTACCTTCAGCCAAGAATTCAGGGTTGGAAAGGATATCAAACTTGATGTCTTTACTGCAGTTGGCATCCAAAATGGCACGCATACTCTGGGCAGTGCGGCAAGGGACAGTGGACTTTTCGACAACAATCTTGGAGCTCTCGGCAATTTGGGCAATGCGACGAGTAGCAGCTTCAACATAGCTAAATTTATTATAAGTACAATCACCCCATTTTTTCTATCTGGCAGTACTTACGCAAGATCGGCAGCCATACCAGCACCAAGACCCTGTTTCTTGGTAGGTGTATTGACAGAAACGAAAATAAGATCGGCTTCCTTGATGTGCTTATCGACGTCAGTGGAGAAGAAAAGGTTCTTGTCGCGACAGGCAAAGACAATCTCATCCAATCCAGGCTCGTAGATGGGAAGCTTATCTGATTGCCATGCAGCAATACGTTGGGGGTTGATATCACAAATGGTAACCTTGATATCAGGACACTTGTAAGCAATTACAGCACAGGTAGGTCCACCTTTATGAACATATTAGAAAAAAACACCCCTCTTATTTATGAATTAAACACATTTGCTCTTACCAACATAACCAGCACCAATACAACAGATACTCTTAACAGGAGCCATTATTTTTTAATAATAAGAATTAAAAAAAAAGTTATTGAAATAAGAAAGAGAGAACGCAAAAGAAGACAAAGAACAGTTGCTGAAGCTATATAAATACTTAATTGGGTATCCAACATTTTATTAAAACAAAACTCAGATAATTTATTTTTATGACATGGTAGCGGGAGTTATTTGAAGTGCCAAATAGAAAAGAATGAAAAATAAAAAACCTATCCTCTAAATTTAGGGAATCAATTCTGGAAATCTATTTTGGACCACTCCCCGCTCCAGGTTATTATCAACAAGAGAGAGAATTGATCTTTTTTTAGGGTCTTTTTTTGAAACAAAAATGTCTAAAGAAAACAAAAAACAAAACAAAAATATTTTTTTTTTTTTTTACTTAGCAGAACTAAGGCAATGGTCTTGTAAGTAAAATATCGTCAATTGGTTTGGGTATGTTTTTGTTAGCCTCTATTGTATCAGGAACGGTCGATCATCCGGAAAGGGGAGACGGTGTTTCTATATTTTCTCAAAAGTGCCTTTTTATAAAACGAAATGTTGGTCCTTAACGTGAAATTTAAAACAAAGAAGATATGGTTATTGATTGATGAAGTAGATTATGCATTAATAGACCTGTTACTTTATGTAAGTATAGTCTACTTTGAAAAGAGTAACACCATACTATTATTCATGTTTTTAATATCATTGCTTTCATTCCTATACTAATCCACAATAGAAAGACGAGGTGACTAAAACAAAAAACAGGAAACCCATGTTTCAGTGAAGCATTCAACCTGACTTTGATTAGGGCATTGGTGCTGTAAACACATTCTATTTTTGTATCTGACTATAAACCGAAAACCCAAGATATGGAAAAACTAAAAAGACTAGAAGAAATGACAACAAAAACAATATTGGTTTTGTAGTCGAATGAATTGCTATAAGCCTTATTTTCTTGAGGATTCATAAATCATTGATAAGACCGATCAAAGAATTAAAAAGAATTAAAAAACAATACGTAACAAAATTCATCAAAGTTGATATCAACTAAACACACGTGTGTGAATAAAGTGGGATAGGACGTAAAACTATGTGTGTTTGACATGTTGGGGTGGTATATCTACAATTGTTTAAAAGCGACATGTTTCCTAAAATGCCCGGCGTATGGAATGGATCGGTCAATTTCCAACTTTTTAACAAATGCAAAGATAAACATCATTTTTTTAAGAGAGGCAGCTTTATTCTTATTAAGAGAAATAGAGGAAACTAATAGAAGCAGTAATGGGAAAAAATCAGATAAAAAAAATCAGATTGAAAAGGATTTTAAATCACAATGCATATCCTCGCACGTACAACAAAAATAAAAACTCAAATCACAAAATAATTATAGTATTATCTTTTTTCCTTTTTTTTAAAAAAAAAGAAGAGAACATGCTTGATAAAAGCAAAGAAGAAATAAAAAAAAGTATGTTCAAGATGTTTCAGGAAATTGGTTTATCGATGGTTGCCATCAACGGTTATTATTAGTGTGCTATCCACACGACAGATGCCACTGTTTTAACCAGCATTTTAATAGCTATTGGAAGTAATATCTAGGAAAACGAAATAGTTGAATATCATTTACCGAATACTTTATCTTTTCCCTCCCTTTTTTTCGCCTTTTCTTTTTTTTTCTGGATTCTAATTCCAAAATATGAAGTTTGACAGAATTTGATATCATATATTTTCCAACATGAAAGTAAAAAGGGTCATCATAAACTTTATAATACATCAAATATTTATTACTTCATCTTGATTTCTTAAAATAACATAATAGGTTTTTTTTATTCGTAAATGGTATTTGTGTATATATATCTTACAAATTTCTCTTCAAGAAGTACAATAAAGCAATAATGATAACTGTAGCATACTTGACAGATCGTTTATAAACGACGAAGAACATTCTGACAGGGGTTGTCAAGAGCATAGTTCTAAGCACCAGATATTTAATGGTAGAAGAAGGTGGATATCTTGTGTTGAGGAGCCATTCGAGTCTCTGCTTCTTGACCAAAATGCTTCTTTCATGAGAAAAGGTTTGGAATGACTTCTCACCATGATAACCTCCCATACCAGAGCTACCAACACCACCAAAAGGCAAAGCATACTCTATATATAAAAGATCAGTATATTCCTATCCTCATTTCCATTGTTTAAAATATTACCACTTTGATGTAGCAAAGTATCATTGACAGTGACGCCACCGGACTTTGTAAATGCCAAAACTAAAGAATGAAAATAATTCAACAACTGCTTCAACTATATTACCATAAATGGGTGTTTTTTTACCTCTTTCAACATTGCTTCTTTTTTTGGAGAATAAATATAAAGCAAGAGCTGGTTCACTAATTCACAAAAAAAAAAAAAACGTTAGTATACGAACAGTCTGATGCATGGATCTCCTCTTACTTTTTGTTGATCAAGCCCATAGCAGCTTCGAGATCAGTGTAAGTGACTACAGGAAGAATAGGGCCGAAAATTTCCTCACTCATCAAAACTTTATCGTTAAAGTTGACACCTGTGACCAATGTAGGAGCAAAATAACGTTGGTAACGATCCGTCTGACCACCAAAGACAATGTTGCCTGATTCTCTATTGTTGAGCAAGTGCAAAAGACGATCAAAATGTCTGGTGGTGACAATGCGACCATAATCGGCGGATTTGCTGGGATCGGCACCATACCATTTATTCACTGTATTTCTAAATGCCTTGACAAAGTCATTAAGGCGATGCTGTGGTACAAGTGCGTAATCTACGGCGACACAACTCTATACATGCATCGTTAGTAAAATGGAAATAATAGTTTTACTCTTGTCTCACCTGGCCACAGTTGAAAAACTTTCCATATGCAACACGGTTGGCAACAACTTGCATGTCAACATTGTCATCCACAAGGGCGGCACTAATTTCCTTTTTCTTTTAGTACTAAATAAATATGCACGTAAAAAATTTATCTTACGATTTTCCTCCAAGCTCCAAAGTGACAGGTGTTAACTGCTCACTTGCAGCCTTCATGACCAACTTTGCGACATTGGCATTACCGGTATAGAAGATATGATCGAACTTTTGCTGGAGAAGGTACTGAGTCTCTTCGGGTCCACCTTGGACGACGCGATACATGGCCGCATCGATGTACTGAGGCAAAAGATTGGCGATTAAACTAGATGTATGCACTGACACTTCAGAAAGCTAAGATAAAAACATTAAACATTTTTCCCATCCCTCCGTGGTTTATTTCATGTTTTTTTTACCTTCAAGACGGCACAGTTACCGGCAGCCAATGCACCAGCTGAAGAAACGGAAAAAAAGTTAAAATTAGTTTTTATATTATATTTAAATTAAGGTTTTGCATCATGGGTTACCCAAAGGAACAAGAGAAAGCTACGGAGAGAGAGAAAATAAAAAAGAAGAGGGTTAACATTCAAATGATCTTTTTCTATTGTGGATGGAAAAAAAAAATACCTGAAGTGGATAATTCCAAGTAGCTGATTACGTAAAAAAAAAATAAAGTTAAGTCAGTCAATCAACAAATAAATAAATGCAAAATAAGAGATTTTACAAATGATAAGAACAACACCAAGGGCTTCGCGACGAATAAAAGCGGTGTCAGTGTAATTTGGGCTAAAACGAGTTTTTACTCTTTTATCCTTTGTGAGTTGATCATAGTTCTATGATTGGAGGTGAGTTTTCTATATCCTTTTGTCATTTTTTTATGCGCCAACTCACTTTGAGAAAGTAAGCGATTTCCTCTAATACGGGACTGATCTCACTTGCCAAAGCCTCGGATCTCGACTTATTTAAATCCAAGGCCAATGCATTGTAAAACTTTTCTTCGTTATCCTTAACCATGGAATAAAGACGCTCAAGGAAAAATTTGCGAGCATAAGCGTCTCTTGATTTACCTTGAACATAGAAAATGTAAGAAAAATAATTTGCTTTATGATCTCTTCTCTCTGTCTTTACCGGTGGTGTAAGTTGTACGTAAACATGTTACATAATCTTCGATTGCTTCTTGGGCTGTATACTGGAGAGCTACTTCAGTCATGATTGAGAGAGTGTGATTTTGTTTTTCAAAAGCAGAAAAAAGAAGGGGGGAAAGAGATAAGAAAAAAAGAAAAAAAAATGGAAGGGACACAGGGACTGTTTATAAATGCTTTCTATTTTTTGTGTGGGGTATTTTTTTTTTCATATGATGAAAATTATGCTATTCTAAACTTCCCTTTCAGTGTAAAAGTACAGTCACGTGTAGTTGTAAAAAAGTACTATTAAAGAGCAACAACAGTGTGTGTGAAACTCACACCAAAGAGCATTTTAATACTCACACTCGATCAAAACAAACTTGTAGTAATAAGTATTATTCCAAAATAGGAACTTATTGAGAAAAAAATAAACATAAAGAAGAAGGGGGAAAAAAAAAACAAAGTTTAAAAAACTGTCACCTCAAAAGAGGGATAGACGTGCACCAGGATTTTTGATATATAGTGTGTCAATTAGTTCATTTCCATTTTCTTTTAAAAAAAAGAGAAAGGAAGAAAGAGAATTCAATGATCCGTAAAGTCTTTTATATATATATATTCGAATGGTCATGATCTTCGAGAGAAAAGAGCAATGATCATTTGGAAAACTATAATATCATAATAAGAAAATCAAAAGGAAATAGCATGCGCTATCAATCTCACGTGGTTATTCTTGTTAAACCATTGAAGAAAAGCTTGTCAATCTGGTGTACGTCCAATTGAGGATATTCAAATGAAATCCTGCTGCATTTTCAAAATATATAGACTTGTCAAATGTCAAGATCTTTAAAATTGGGGTTTATCGTTTCTAAAGTTTTTTATTTTTATTTTTTATTCTTTATTATAATAAAAAGTAATAATCTGTCAATAATAAATACATTTGCTATGAATAATAGTAATAAAAAAAGTGGGGGTTTGGGCCATTATATATATAAATTCTGTCTCTCTTTTGGTATATAATAGAAATTAAAAGATGATTATTTTGCAATAGCTTTTCTAAGTGGAGTGTAAGGCTCATGTTTAATATGTTCACCCTCTCTATCAATTGAATATTCGTGCTTTCGCTCTGAGTCGTAGTGTGAATACACAGGCTCAGGTTTTTGTCTGTTTTGCCAGTCGTAATATGGGTGTGGGGGATAACCTGGGTAATGATCTGCTGGTGGTGGGTGTGCAGCTGAGGGTGGAGGGGGTGGTAAACTACAGAAAAGAGTCAGTCGTCATAATCCTAATATTAATCCTAATAAAATCCTATTTTACCTTGTTGGCAAATGATGACCGTGAGGAGAAGATACTGGGTGTCCAGTAGCATAAGGATGACCACCATAAGGTGACTGATGTTGCTGTTGTGAATAGTAAGGATGCTCCGCATGATTTATATAAGGCGAATTATGTTGAGGACTATCTACACTTGAACTACTGTTGTTTGAAGCCATTCTAACTCTACTCCATTGTGCGTTGCTTTCGTGTAAACCAGGAGGAGCAGGTGGTTGTTGATTATTATTAGTGGTATTATCGTTTCTTTGCCAGTAGTATGGAGAAGCATTGCTGCTATTGGTGTTACTATTATTATTGCTATTACTGTTGCTCGCTTCATTACTACTCAACTTGTGATCCTCATAACTGTGGTTGGGATGAGGTGGTGGATATGCTTCCTGGTGTTGAGGATGTTGGTGATGAGTACGATCATGAACATAATGCTGCTGCTGAGGTGGTTGCTGCTGCTGCTGTTGATGTTGATGTTGTTGTGACATGACAGGTACACCCGAGCCAGGATAGGAGTGGTTAGAATGGGGCATAGGCTGCATGTGACCATAACTACCATAAGGAACACTGCTGTGGTAATCGTAAGGCATGTATTCATTGGACTGGAACATATCAGTATTTGCACCAGGATAAGAAGCAGTGGTAGCTGCAACAGTAACAGCGGAATGACCGGGAGGAGCAGCATAAGGATGATGTCTCACAACACCAAGATTGTGCGATGATGTGATTCGGTTACCGCCATTGCTTGAATCGGATTCAGCATAATGACCTGGGCTTCGACCACGAACAACAACAGGTGCTGATTTTGAGCTTGCAATGGGGACAATGTGACCCGAAGTTAATTTCGCCAACAATTCAAAGACAATGACATAGTACTGCTGAGCGGCTCTTCTTTTTCCGTTGTTTGCAGTGGCAGTCTTGAATTGAAGGCGCTCAAAGGTAACAACAGTCTGGCTGGAGCTTACAGAGCTAAAGCTTACGTTTCCACCTGGGCGCACCACCTTGGGCTGAGGTGTTGTCTGAGGACCCTTATCGCGCTTAGCAGTGTGCTGGATCAATGGGATGGCCTTGTCACAGTCGGACAAACGACCGCAGATGCCGAGCATAAAGTCTTGGACAGGGTTCATATTACCATGTTCGTCCTTAACAAGACAAGGAAGCTCTTGTCCTTCATACAAGACAGACACGCCCTCAAGGCTGAATGAGCCACTTACTTGGAAATAGTTACGACGATAACAAGTCCAGTCGTTATCGGCCAAGAAGAAACCTCGATCTACCTTGGTTTGAAGACGTACATCCAAACTATATGTAACAATGTTAACAGTTAGTATACATAAAGAAGATGTATGTAATCAATCAATCAGTCAATTAATCAGTCAATCAGTCAATCAATGTATAATAAAAATATCAAACATGTGATTATAATGAAAATAAGATAAGGGATGATCGACTATTACTATTATGACATGATGAAACTCACACTGTATGTCTATCCAAGCTGTACACATTATGAGCATATTCAGTAGAACCAAAAGAAGGACAGCCATCGTTGGGTCCAAGCGAATCGTTTCGTTTCTTTCTAACTACTGCCAAAGAGGAAGAAGGGCTATAGGCGAGCGGATTTGGTGTAACAGGACTTTGTTTTTGACTTTCCAGGGGTAAGATTGGAGATGCGTTATGATTTACAGGCATTTCATTTTCTGATTTGCGGGGTGATCCCATCGTGGGTCGAGGTGTTGAAGGTTGTGAAGACATGAAAACACTTTTTAAAAGAAATAAAGGAAAAAAGACTTGTCAATTCGAGTGAAACGCAACACAATATTTTTTTTAAAAAAAAAGGATTGTTACCTAGTCGGAGAACTGGTAGATTTAGTTAAAGATTGGGGTGTAAAAAGCATTCAAATAAACAAAAGAAAGGCTTTCCGTTTTTTTCTTATTAAAAAAAAGAATAAGAAAAAGGGCTGGACTTGTAAAAAAGTTGAAACAGTAAAGAGAGCAACAACAAAAAAAAAAGATGTGTACAACTTCTAAACTAAATAAATAAATAAATAAAAAGAGAAAACAAAAAAAGGGGGTGGAGAGAAAGAGAAAATAATAAAAAAAAATAATAAAGTTTTTTTTTAAAGAGAGCTCCAACCACCAGGGCTCGATGCTGATGTCAAAACACTCATTGACCACCCCTCTTTCTCGTTTTTTTCCCTCTCTCTTTTTTTTGCAATAATAAAAATGAAACAAAACCAAATGACGTATCGAAATGTTATTAAATTATTATATAAAAAGATTGTATTTGTTTATCACTTGTTTAATCATAAAGCGAATTTATTGGTCTACTGAAACTATTGTTACTGTTAGTGTTCATCATGAATTATGTACAAACAGTAATCTTCTTATTATATACATTTCTTATCAATAATAAGAATATAATAATAAAGTAATAAATCAGCGAAACCATGGTTGGTTAGATTCATTAGAAGCTAAAAGTCAGAGTGTAAACTTATTGGTATCCAATAAGGTAATCCTAATATAGGGCATATATTGGTATCTTTTCCACTATCATCCATTGTAGTTACAAGATAGTAATACCACTCCTATACTCATCTCTCTTTGAACTATGATCTTAGCATATACTTTACGCATAATAGCATTTAAGCAACAGTAGTAACAATAGTTTGTAAATGGAATAATTGCTCTTTATTCTATATTTCTATAAAAACAATCCAATAAAACGATCAAGAAGAATTGCTTATTTGCTAGAGGTTGTTACACAAAATATTCGCCAATAGAAATTAAAATAAACACTAAAAAATAAATAAAATTAAACATGAGCTTTTTCTTTCTTTTTAATAATAAACAACTTTATATTCAAGAATAAAGCGTCTCTTTTAATATTTAAAACCATTTCAATAAATAATAGAAAACAAAGTACAAAAAAAAGTTTGATAAATAGATTAAAATGGAGACTTCTTTTTCTTTTTTGTTTTTTCTCACTCAATTTAAAACACCGTAAAATCCCTGAGGCAAAGAAACTGATGTGCCAATCAAGTTTAAACAAGAAACCGAAAACTTTTTTAAATTGTATCTTGTATAAAAAAGTGGAGGAAAAGAATGAAGAGTCTTTGGGAATAAAATAACGGCAACAAAGAAAATAGCAAAAGGTTACATGTACCACACCGCCACATTACTAGCGAGAAAAATAAGCCGTGTTTGTATTCAAAAATAAAAGCCCTCTTTTTGTTTTCCAATTGGTTTATTAAAATAATAGCTGCAAGTAATGATATTAGTCCTGCGCCGTTTTGCCACCACTCCATTCATCACTGTGGAGGGCGCATGAAAAATTAATTGTCAAAACGCGTGACTTTTTGCATAGTTAAAGTTTGTATTCACAAAGAGAACACCCTATTTTTGTGAATCAAAAATGGTACGACGAGTGGCACTGAAAGTTAAAAGTAAAGTTTTGATTTATGTTTTACAAAGTTGGTAATCAATATGTATCCACCTACGCTTTTTCAACATTAAAAAGCAGCAATAGGATAATGAAATTGAAAAAGCACCACGCTATTTGAGGTAAAAAATACTTGTAAATGACGCTGTGTTTTTTTTAATAAAAAAAAAGACTTGGAAAAATGGCGTTGTAAAAGGCTTAGTTTTCCCTCGGTGAAGTTATCCCACGATTGCTTGAAACAAAAATACCGTGTTGGGAATAGTAAAGTTAGTAATGGGTTCTTTTTCATTTCGGCAAGAGTGATATCAAATATAGTGAATGGGCGCATTATTGTGTGCATTGTTCTATAAAGGTTTTTATATTCTACTTGGTCTATTTTACAATTTATTTCATTCGAGGATCTTCTTTCCACTGAAACTGTGTAAAATAGAGCGCGACTTTTATTTTGGATAAGCTAAATCAGATCAAGACAAACCCTGTTTTTCTTGTCATCTGTACGAGGAAAATCATTCCCGATAAAAAAAAACTTGGAGTAACGCAAGAGCATTTCGCAAGAGCATTTCGCAAAAACCAATACCTGTTTTATGCATATATAAAGAGAGCTCACGGATGAGTCCTTTTAGGTAAATAGACTTTCGTGTCACCATCATCGTAGAGGACATGACTGGAGACACGTACTGTCTTTTTCAAGAAAATGAGAACAAATTTCAAATTAATGAGAAAGGATTTTCAAATTGCTGAGAAACATTTTCAAATTATTGGGAAAAAAAAGGGAGATGAAGAGAGGTGAAGAGATTAGTATTAACCCAAGGCATGATACTAAAATAATGGAATATAGTATATCTGGCGAGCCAGACTCTGTGGCAGTAAACTCTGTCATATTGGTATGTTACTCGATTATAATTATCATGCTATCCCTCATTGGTGTGTAATATGACTTTATGGACCTTGCTACATGGCTACCTACCTCTTCATTTGCTCACTGTCTGAAATATACTCTTTATACATGATATATTTCTCTTTTCTCAATTATTCCCCTTTTTTTCATCAATTTGTAATTTTTTCTCATTTTCTTGAAAAAAACAGTACATTAATAAAGAAGACAATTATACATATAAAATACAATAATAAGAAACGGTACATGTTTCTCCGTGAATTCGGATAGTTCATATCAATAGATATATAAATTAAATAAATTTTATTATGAATAAAGAGTGGATATATATATATGTATATATGCATAAGTAAAATAAATAAGTTGGAATATACAAAAATGAAAGAAAGATATATGAGTGTTTCTATTCAAATCAATAAAAGGAGTGTGTACGTGTTTGTGTTTCTGGGAGAATAGAAAAGCGAGAGTGAGAATATTAAGGAGATAGGGTAATAAAGTCAATATATACATTTTTTTTAGA